>OENT01000439.1:81380-116815 GCA_900239685.1 Rotaria macrura | reverse complement strand
ATAAAGGATTCATTTATTTATTTGTCTTTATTTTTTTTAAATAAAGCATTCATTTATTTTTAAAAAATAAAGATAAATTAATCATTTATCTTTAAAAAGTAAAGTAATAGTAAATGACCACCCCTAATGATAGAACTAAAGCTAACGAAGAATGATTAGATTTGTCAACCGGTTATTCAATTTCAACATAATCTAGAACAATGATAACATTGATCTGATGTCTTTAATTACGGGTTCTAGTCAAATACATTTCATTTCTCACTCTCATCGTTCAATACACACTACTCTCACACAAAATGTCTCGATTCGAAAAATTTACGCCTGTGAAAGACAGCAGTTGCAGAGTTCTTACCAAGCAGAATTTAGAATTCTGTAGACTTATGAATTTTCTAACCGAGCAACTAACCTACAAACTTTATATTCTGCTTAGAATTTTACAGGAATCTGTAGAATTCTATGCTATCGATAAACGGTGGTGAAATATACCAATTGACAGTTTGTCTTCTGCCTAGTAACCAGAAGTCTGTTTCTAATACTGTTGGTGGCTTTGAATTCTTCAGCAGAATTCCTATCTTTACTTTGCGATAGTGGTCCAGTTTACATGTTGACTCTTTGTCTTCTGCTAAGTGAACAGAATTCTGGTTTCTATTTTGTAAGGAAACGGAAGGGAGCAGTTGTGATGTAACACATGATTATTTTTTATGGACAAGTATACAGAATTCTGAATTCTGCAGGCCCTCTCGAAATTAGGGACAAAAAATGGCTTGATGTCGAAATTAGGGACATTTTTTTCATCAATTTTAGACCTCTTCCTTTTAAGTTATCTCGCTCTTTATAAACGAATTTGTTTGTCGTGAACCTTTAGATTCTGGTAGATCTTGTTATGCTCTACAAAATTGCTTCATGGACCTCTGCTCGTTTTTTTATGTAAAGGCGTAAAAAACGTGTTTGTTTTCAAAAGATTGTATTTTGCTTAAATTTTGCACAAGTGTCGAAATTAGGGACAAAAATGGCTTGCTGTCGAAATAAGGGAAAGTGCTCCTATTATCGAAAAAGTGAGGTGATCATCGTAGACCGTTAATTTCTCCCTGAAAATAGTGAAGAAAAAAGTCGTTCATATACCATTCGAAAGAACAGACTTCAGGGATTATGCAAATATGAAAATATTTCAGCTCGTGTATAAAATAGTTGTACACGGACTTAGACAAGATAAGAAAATGTTTTACTGTCGATAATAGGGACATTTACTCTAGGAAGCAAGTGGTTAGTTATGTTGGCGTCATTGTTTCGCGAATCGGCATGATAAGGCCTGATGGCTGAAACAAGTTAGCCATCTGTAGCCACTATCATCATAGGTTTAATAAGTGGGCGATTCTTATGTAGATTATAAAGTTTCCGCTGAAGCAGATCGTTGGTACTCTTTTGAACATAAAGATATGTTGCATCAAGCACGAGTAAAGCAGCATCGTTTCCACCATTGAGAAGTTGTTTAACTAATGATCTGGTATGACGTTTAATCAGTACTTCACGACTGATGTAATGGAATCCTAGATACGAAGGCACAAAATATTTGATAAGTGCCATTCACACACTTTCAATAATGTGTCAGATAGTTCTTCTATTTTCTATTGAAAAGAGTGTCGATACGACCTCATTGCTCAATCCAATTCGAAGTTTGGTAAGTAGGCAACCTATAGCCAATGAAATTGATCTATTATACGTATGTCGCATTTCAACTTGTTTACAAAGAGTATCAAAGTCAGATTTATGAATTCCAGTAAGTATAAAATAATCATCATCAGAATATTTGACTCGATCATCAAAAGAAATGGATGCTCGTTTTTGTAAAAGCATACTGTTTGTTGAGTTTTTCACGTATAATGCCAACTCACCGATAATATCCATAATATCATTAATCATAATTGATGCTATAGGTGGATAATTTTTTTTAATCATATTTAAACCTACGGGTCAAGATTCAAATAACTACTGCAACAGCATGAGCCAGGTCTTAAATAAATTGTATTTTGAAAAAGCATCATGAGCCTGATAGCTTCAGAGATAATCGAAGAATCTTTTCGACTGAAAGGAGAACAACAAATAGCACAATAATTGTGCGATGATATGGTAATACGAATAGGTAGAGAGATTGTATCTGCTATTGACAGAGAACATTGAACCATAGCATCGATTTTGGGTGTGTCAATGGTTTCTGTTGCTTTACTAATGAACATGACATTATCGTCAATATTCATAGATTCAGAGCTTTCACAAAGTTGTGACATCCCAATAGAATTTTTTAATAATATTCTTTTTTCATGCTTTCTTCGGCAAGCTTCATATATCATTGTCATTGGAAATGGGTCGCGAGTGCAGCAATTGATAAAGATCATCGATTTCTCGAAATAGACTTTCTGATTTATATAATGCATAGCAACGGTTAGAACGAATCAACAAATTGCATAGACCACAACGTGTATGGTGTAACATCGAAGCACGATTTAAGAGATAAACATAAAAATTCTATGCAAAAGTATTTCTCTTTATTTTGGTAAGAGTAATCAAAGCAACTTACTAAAAAATGTTGTCTCAACTTTCAACAAAACGAAATTAACAAAACATGTATTAAGAACAGTATGAAATATGTTAAACCGTTGGCTCTTAACGGTAACGTCTATTTTCACGAAACTGAACGAAAAAAATTATTTCCTCAGAGAAATCGAAAGAGAAATAAAACAACATTTTTTCCTTTCACCGTCTCGTGGTCAAGTGATTTATTCTTGACGAAGTATATCGCCAATCAACAACTAACAACGAATTTCTATAGTCCAAACGTGTCGCAAAGTACATAAAAATTTATTTCACTAGCAGTTCATGTTCTAACAATTCATACAAAAATATTCTAGCATCGAGATAGACAGTGAAAAGAGTTCTAACTTTGAAATGATTACACTATTTTTTCAAACATATCAACAAATTCGATATTTTCTTCCATTTTTTATTCTTCATATTCTTTCATTCATTTTTGAAATAGCCAATCCATAAAGCATAAAACGTTATGCCTATGGTGCACGTTTTAGGCTGCAGCAAGATCTTCTTCATGCTGTAGATGAAACATGTATATAGAATTTAGTGCAAAAGGGCAAATTTTGCTCGAAATTCGAAACTTTCACCATGCTTCACAGCTTTTTCTTCATTTTTCGATGCACCAGTCGATAGAGCTTGAAAATCTACTCTTTCAGTCCGGATTTGACTTTTCGGCTGGTTTCTCTTCACACAATGTTTTGGAGAAAAAACAAACTATGTATTAAAACAAGGTCATTTTCACCCCGGAATTCGCAATTTTTTTCTTAAGTTGTAATTTTTCGCTGTAAAAAGTTCAGATTCGTAGAGAACTTAAAGTTCTGGATTAGACAAACATTTTTTATGGAATTCCTGCATTTACTTATTTCATGGGGGGCTGAACAAGGGATAATGGGACCAATGGAGTGGTTAGGTCGATGTAATGAACAGATGAGTTTTATGAACTTTCATTGTGATATTCGTAATCAGCGCTCCTGATTCTACAACTACATCTAGTTTTAGTTCGTCGAAAGAGAAATATTTTTTCCGATGATACCTGTAGGGGACCCCTCGGACAAAAAATCTAAAAGTGACTTTTCAGGAAATAAACTTGTGAAATATGATCAAGGACCATCACTGATTAAAACTAGATGTGAATGGGTCGGATTTGAGGGGGGCCGCAAAACGGCCTTATTCGCCCGGGTCCTTTTTCTGGTAATTGGTTTAACCCAGGTCGAGAGTTCCGACCACTGAATGTTGTCCGATCCGATACAATAATATGTCGGAAATAATCGGTTTCTGCCTCGATCCGATCGGATTCTATCGGAACGAGCCCTAAATCAAGTGACCCGGAATCCGACGAACATCTGACTGGGAAAGGATCCCGTCGGATCCGATCAGTTCTGACGAATGGATCCGATAGGATCGTATCGGACCATACAAAGAAAAGAGACGGAACCGACTGGATCAGATCAGATTTTCGACAGGTGTCTAGATTATATCAACGTCCAATCAACCCTTATTTCTACATAATTAAATAAGAAATAATTCGAGATATTCCAATGCTAAAAATGGCACCTATGCTGTAACTGTACCGTTATATAAGACCAACGTAGAAAAGCAGAAAAACTATCGTACGAGAAACGAATTCTTCTAACGTTATATCTCCCATCAACGATATCAATCAGAAGCGGCATCCCATCGAAACTCTGTCGTGAGCATTTCGTTTCCATAATACCACAGACAAAAGAAAATATTCTTATTTTTGTATTTCCCGCAAACATAGCTCTTTACGTGACAATCCCTCGACCCAACACAAACCAAACCAAAGCTGATTTCATTTGATAAAAATTATACCTGCATATGATATAAAATTCGCTTAAACTCCGTACAGAATATACTGGATTTCAATGCACCAAATTTATCGAAGCAGTGCATATTCAGTTGACCTAAACACAAATCAAATCTATCGGTACTTTCAATTATCAGAACTTGCCACACTAAAATAACTTGAATAGACCAAAACAGAAATGGAACATACACATGATCCGACCAAATAAGTCTACAGTTCGTATGGATATTAAACCGACCTAAACAGATTTAAAAAAATACATACGATTGAAATATATAACACTTAAGATATCTGTATATCTCGAATAGATCTAAACAGAAAGAAAATATCCATTTGATTGAAATAGAAAAAATCACCCTCCTTCTATACGTGGAATCGAACTAAACAGAAAGAGAATAAGTAGTTCATTCAAATAGAAAATGCTCACAGTAGTTCTTGATGTTTAATGGGTCTAAACTGAAAGAAAGCAAGTAGTTGATTCAAATAAATTGTACTTACGATACTTCTAGATCTCGAATCAATCTAAGCAGAAAGATAGTATATAGTTGACTCAAATAGAAAATGCTTACGATACTTCTATTCGTGCAATCGATCTAAACAGTATGAAATTATGTAGATGATTCAAATAGAAAACACATACCGTAGTTCTTGATGGTCAATAGATCTAAAGAGATAGAAAGCAAGTAGCTGATTCAAATTAATATTACTTACGTTACTTCTAGATCTCGAAAGGATCTAAACAGAAAGGAATTTTGTGCTGGATTGAAATAGAAAATACTAATCGCACTTGTAAATGTCGCATGGGTTCAAAAAGAAAGAATGAAAGTAGTTGATTGAAATAAATAATACTTACGATACTGGTAGTTGTCGAATCGATCGAAAGAGAAAGACAATGTATAGTTGACTGAAATAGAAAATACTTAGTGTAGTTCTTGGTTTCGAACGAGTCTAAGCGGGACGAAATCAAGCGGATGATTGAAAGAATAATACTTACGGTACTTGTAAATGTTTACTCGATCTAAATAGAAGTTGAAGATGACGCTGGAAATGTGTAAGACTTACGTTAATTATAGACGCTGAATGTAATTAAAGAGATGGAAATGATTTAGATTCTTGGAAATGATGAAACTTAATATTGCTATTGATTTGGAATCGTTAAAGAATATTGGGAAAGCGAAGAATTTAAATTCATGCATGTTATGTTTGTTGGCGATATTGAGTTCCGGAAATCCGGCGTGTTTCATTATCGGTTATCAGGAAACTTTTAATGTGTTTTCTGATGCGAAAAATATATGATGGCTCAAGGGCAGTTTGAGTATTTTTTGAATAATCTTGAGTGATTGTGCAAGGTATCAATTGATTTTAACGAAAGAAAGTGTATGGTAATTTTGGAAATGCGTTAGTACTCTTGGCCGTTGTCAGATTGTATAGTTTTTGAAGTGCGAATAAGTCTTACTTTGGAAATATGCCTTGTTTTTTTGTTTCAATCATGATGAGAAGTGCTTTTTAAGAGATAAAGATTTGCAATTTATGGGATATAAAAGAATGTATGTGTATTTTTGTCCAAAGTAGAAAAACAGTGAGAAAAGTGTTAACAAAACAAGATCCAGCTGTAGGAAATATAATGACAGACGACGATTAAATCATGGCACTAGAAGAAGTATGGAACCGGAAAAAACAATAGAAAAATTAGATGTCTTTGCACTTCTTTTTGAAATAGTCAATATTAATACAAGAAAACAATACTCCTATTGCGTTTCACTTAATCGGAAATGAGAGCCACTCATTGTAGCTAGAGAACACACAACGACAGTATTTTATAAATTGCAACTGTCATTTGAATCTATTATCATCGCCGTTTATCTTTGTAGATCATGTCGATACAGCATTTCGGTACATGTGCACAGAGGCAAGAAAATATTTTAAAATCATAAACAAAAACAAAAAATAGCTGATATATCTACATCTATTTCTATCTATCTATGTTTATATATACATATTTGACAAAAAATCGATCGGATTTGACACTTATCGGAGCCAATTCATGATGAGCATATACATATTGGACATTTTAGATGATGTTTCTTTCTTACCATTATATAATAGTTATTTTTAATTTTAACAAGTTTCGATCGTGACTTGACAGAAACAGTACTAGCATTTTAACTAAAACTTTAATCACAAAGAGACTCAAAATAACTGGATTCTTTACAGTTGTTTGGATGATGGAAATTTGCTTGGTAGAGTTAAATCATTTTCAGAATTCAGCCAGCGTGGCTTTGATCGTTATGGGAAGGGGTGACTGGGGTCTGCCCTTCAATTACAAAAATAATTTGTTCTTTTTGATAATTGTTTTTTATTGAAGTGGAATGTAGTTCAATATACTCTTACACGAAACAAATTTCTTTAAAGACTCAATTAAATCAGACAGTTTTTGTTTTGAAACGGAAGAAAATAATTAACATTAGAAAAGACATTTAGGAAATGTTAAGACATGTAGTACAACTCCTTCAATATAAAACACCCGAGAACTTCGATCCCAGAAACGGAGGGAACCGACAGGACTCCGACAACTAAATCCTGTCGAATCTGACAGCCAGATATCGTCGGATTCAGTGATCGGAATCAGTCGGAAGTCACCAGTATCTACCGCAATCCGATCGGATTCCGACAATCGAAATCATGTCGGATTCAGTCATCGGAATTCATCGGATTGAAATACATTCGATAGAATCCGATGACCGACTCTTGACCTGGGAAGATGACTTTAATCAATTTTAATTCATATTTTAAATAAATTTAAATTACAATAATTATATTTTTTAATGTAATTTATTCAAGAAATATTTTTATTCAATTTAAACATAAATTATTATCAATTAATATTTATTATATGAATTATAAAGTTTTTATATTATTTTAAATACAAATTGTTATCATTGATATTTATTTTTGAATAAACATTTTTTATAACTTAACTTTTATGTAAATAAAGCGTAAGCTAAATGTGCATTGACACACTTAGTTTATAAGAAAGCGAAAGCAATTTATCGATTGAAACGTGTTTGAACTCACCCTGTTAATTATTTTCGTTTATGATTTGAAACAAAAGAAAACAAAAGAACCCAGATCCAAGACGTACGACGGGAACCGGCCGGATCCCAAGTTATTCCTACGAATTCTGGAAGCGGGTTTCCAAAATCGGTTCCGGCTTACTTCCCACCAATTTCGGGCACCTGAGCGTATCCACAGATACTGTTCCCATTTCCTACACGGTATCCATCGACGGAAAACACGGTTCCCAAGCCCGGACCCCATATGGTCCAGATCCGACCGTTTTCGGACCGGATACGGACAAACGGAAAAAGCAATTTTCCCATTCGGAAAGAACACGGCTCAGATCTCACTGTTTCCGCTAAGCTCACGAAAACACATCTGGCCGTTTCCCAAGCTGCGCTTAATACTCAGACTTACTAAGCAGCGCTCTCCGTATTTCGAAGCCAGCTTTTACTTCTTTTTTGACAAGCCTGAAACAACACCAGAAGATACTCTGGGAAAAAAAAGCATTCTAGTAATACATTATACATTTCTCTACAAAATTGTTTTTGTCGGAAAAATGGGAATTTTAAGTCCTAAGACCTGAAAATCAGACTTTTAGACTTTGGCAAACCGAAAACGATATGTGTAAGAGCAGCACACGTGTTAAGCACCAGCGTTTTGAGACTTTCCTGAGTCTTCAATCAAGGTAAGTGACGCTTCTAAAGTCTCTAAACGACCTATCATTACAAACTTTTATATAAGAAATTTGGAATGCAAATTAATGCGCTGAAAACAATAACAATTTAGGTAGCACATGTAAAATTTCACGTGAACCCATAAAAGTATGATAACCTATCCATTTCATCGGCGTAGTCCTTAAAATGGAGGATTTAGAAAAAAATCCCGAAAAAGACCTTTAAAGGTCTTTTTTTGTGAAATGATAAGTTGTGTATCTAAGAATGATATAAATGAGAATTTAATATACGGCGTGATTGTTTTTGAAGTGGGCCCGTGATTTCCGAAGCAGAAATAAGCTGGTCGGAATACGGTCGATTCCGATTGTTTTCCGATGCTTCTTTATCGGATTCTTGTATTTTCTGGTTGGATCCTGGAGGAACTTGCCATAGTTCCTGTAGGTTCCTGGTTGATCCGAGGTATTTCCTTGAACTTTACGGTTTTTGGAAGTCGCCATAATATCCATGCCGGGTACGAATAATTCCGGTGGTTTCTCCGGCCATTTCCGGCCGGAAATACACTGGAACCGGCAGGAAGATGCCGTAACATATCCCGTTTCCGGCGGGTTCCTGTCGGATCTAGGCTCTGCAACGAACGACTTGGGAATACAGATTTCAATGTTTTCATTGAACTCACAATGTTGATTCTTTTTTCTTGGTGTAAAAAAATAGAAGAGGAAGGAATTGTTTGTATAGAGTAGAGTTTAATCTCAGTTTGTTTATTGTTCTATCGATAGAAGTGAGGGTCATAGATAAGAAAATGTGTTTGTGTATTGTGGTGTTTGTTTGCAAAGACGTGTATGGTCAAGTGTATAAGTGTGTGGGGGGAATTTTTGAGACACTCTGACCAAAGGTAATCGTGGTCCGAGAATTTGAATCTGAATCTGCAGTAAGAACTCGGAAATTTTGAGATTGAGATTTAAGGGCAAGGAAATACGTTTTATCGGAAAATTGGATTTTCCATAAAGTTTGACCAAAGGGAATCAGGGTTAGGGAGTGTGAAGGTATGAAGCAGAACTAAATAAACAGACGCATGTGCACACATACACCACTTCACCCTACAGTCGATTCCTCTTCTTTCTGCAAGGAACCGGACGGACACTATCAGAATAGTTCAAAATGTTTTCGGCCAGAACACTGTTTCCTTTTCCCATCAATCTCCTGTGTTTTCCTGCAGAATGCTGCGCTTTTTTGACATCCTTCTTCCTGGTTCTTGCGGAACCCGGTGACCGAAAAAATCGACTGTAATGTCGAAGCGCGTTCGCATCTGGCATTTTTTCAGTGAATGATACTCTATTGCGAACAGGTTGAACAATAAATTCATGGTGGGAGAATTAAAAAATCTTTTCCTATAACGATAGAATAAGAAACCCTTCTCTTGAAAGGGTAGATCAATAAACCCTTTTCAATGAGCCATAAACACTTTTTATTTTCAAATAACCTAAGTTTAATAAGCCCTTTAGTTAATGTACCCTTAAAGGGTTTATGACAGTAGTATAAGCCCTTTAAGGTTTAGGAAGGTTTTTCCACCTTACTAGGGTTTTGTATTCTACGTTTTGTTTTAGTGTACAAGACTCATAGACACGGATCGCATATTATTCAGATATCATGAGTATCAAAATGTAGAAATTACATATATATTTGTGTGTTCTAATCTATAAAAAATCGCTTTCATCAAGTTCATCGATTCAACCAGCATACGCTACTTATTGACGAAATTAGATTTCATAAATGCCTTCATTTCCTTGTCTTTGAATTTCAATCTACATGAATTTGTCTCTTTACAATTGATTGAATTAAATCGTTTCGAAACTATATGGGAAAGAACTTATATTTCTTGACTAGTTTGACAGAAACTCATATTCAGAAACATTTCAAAATCCGGTGAGATGGTATTGGTATTCAGAGTTTTAACTTGTATATATATAGAAAATTATTCCAAACATTGTAATTTTCCATGGAGAGATTTCCTTCGCACGAGACACCAACGCTTCTAATTAATATCAAAATATTTTCGATCAAATAAAAAGTTGATGGCTCATGAATAGTGATGCAGAGAAGGCGAATGTCACGTTCTCATTTGGCTGGAAGATCCTTCACTTGCTTTCTCTTTGTTTTCGTTCTTTTTTCCTAGAATGTTGTGCTATGAGTATTAGCAGGTGAAATGTATATATATCTATATGTTAAAGATGATGGCATAGACAATTGTCGAAGCAGAATATCATGTTAGCAAATATTCATTGATTCTACACAACAAAAACATTATGGCTATATTTGGAACTGATGAATGTAACGTAAAAATGTTCGGCACTATACTTAGTGAGCCAAATGCCGATATTCCAAAAATAATGTACTACATAGATAGTGTATTCACGGTTATCGATTACAATGATAATAATATCAGTCGATATCGAAATTATTCGAATTGGCGAAATATGTCCGATGAAGAAGATCGACTTATTTTTCTACTTATTCTAACATTAACACCCGATGAACTAGAGTACAAAGTCTTTATCAATGCACCATCACTATGTCCCAATACAGACAATCAATTCTATGAGATTTGGCAAATTCGAAATCGATTAATGGTTATTCACCCTATCAGCATATTATCTACAAGAGTTTTCTCGAAGTTTGAATTTAAAACGTGATCTAAATGTACGAAAAACTTCCTTGGTGTAACATACTTCAATAGTATATGAACTGTATCGGTAAGCATATGTTATCAGTACATCTTAATGTGATCCAATAAATATAACGAATTGTTTGATAATCTTAATCTATGACTATGCTTGATCACCATCTTTTAAACTCGGTATCTTTGTATGTTGATGAAAAATGAGTCGGCATCAGGTAAAATATTGCAGGAGTTCATAATGTTTTGCAAATATATCCCAGTGAATACGTGATAATCGTATTTCATACAATAGATCCATCACTTATTGATTTAAAGGAGGCTATAATTTAATTTTTATTACTATTACTCGGTAATTGGTAATAAATTTTATTACTAAATTACTATCCAAAATGATTACCATTACTAGTAATGAGTAATAACGTTATAAGTAATTACTTATGAATGGTAATGGTAATTCAGGAGGTTTACGTAACTAATGTCGAAACTACTAATGTCGAAAGTAAAAATGTCGAAAGTAAATATGCCGAAAAGTAAAAATGTCGAAAGGAAAAATGTCGAAAAGTAAAAACGTCGAAAGGTAAAAATGCCGAGAAGTAAAAACGTCGAAACTTAAAAATATCGAATTATGGAATGTGTCGGCGTCAGATACTCTAACGAACAACATATGCGAAGGCGAGACAACGCATTGTTTGGTTAGACAACTATGTCACGTTTTTCCTTATTGAAAGCTATCATAGTAGAATGAATTCTCGACTTCTACAAAATCATCCGAACATTTGGCAATTCATTAATTTCTTGCAGCCGGAAGAGAAACGAGTCAAAGTGATAATGGCTGCATGGTCGAGTGGCGCACCAAATAAAAAGAACTACCGAACATCGTTAATAAAGCATTCGCATCAACACTATGCAAACGATGCGGTGACAATCTTATTCATGCATCGGGCCTGCTTACAGGCTTGTCCCTTGTAGTAGCAAAAAAGGCCAAATGATTCTGCCCAGATTATATTGAAGTTAGCTAAGCCAACCATCCATGTGTTGGTTTTGTTTATTGATTTTAAGTTTTCCTCGTTCAAAAGAATAATAAAGAGTCATTTCTCATTTTGTTGAAATTATTCTTCTTGCGACAAATTTAACCTTCGATATTTTTACCTTTCGACGTTTTTCCTTTTCGACATTTTTACCTTTCGACATTTTTACCTTTCGACATTTTTACTTTTCGACCAAAGTTGGTATCACCATTCAGGAGCCCTAGTAAGTATCTCAAAAATAAGTTTCCAATTCTTTTTCTTTCACTACATTGTTTCAAAACTTTTTCTAGGGCTTTAATTTTTTTATATGTTTTCAATGAAATTTATTTCCTTTGTTTTTAAATTTTCTTTGACTTGTTTTAGATTTGAAGATTGTTGTACTCAAAATTTTTGTTTCTTTAATTGAAAAAAATTTCCTTTCTTTTCTGTTTTGTATTTTAAAAACTTTTCAAAATATTTGTTTTCCAGATACTTAACATTTTCATTTTTCCTTTTTTATTGTCGTCTTTTTAAGTTGTTTTAATTTCCTATCTTTTCATGAAAAACATTTTTTTATCAGTAATTTGTTTAATTTTTCATGCATTATATTTTTTAAATTGTTCTGAAAAATAAATAACAATAAAAAAATTTATAAAATGAAAATCTCATGCATGTCTCGTCTTACAGAAACTGCGATTTTTTCATCGTACTCGAATACCTGGGTCTTTGACATAGAAATAAATAAATATATGAAAAAAGATGCATCAATCGCCTTATCAGAAAATCATATCTTACAAAAATGAAACAGAATTTGTTTTTTGTTGCAACCGCTCATTCTTCCAATGAAAGATTGATGGAAACCTTGAAAAATTTCTCACAAAACGAGATATCAAGGGAAAATCTTGTTCGTTACAAAAAGACTGAGTCGAGTTTTTATGAGAAATGACTGATGAAAGGGAATAAATAGTACAACTCGATAGTGTTTGAGTGTACAATTTTCCTTTCTATCTATTTGTTTTGAATCTCAAGAATAAAACAAATAACATTTAGCCAATATTTGTTGAGCTTTTTTCATTTATCTTCTTTCTTTTTCTGTCATTTTCACTTGGATCTTTCTTAGGTTTATTGATGATGTTGAAGTTTTCTTTCGTTTTTGCAATTTCTGAATGTCACTTAGTACAGCTAGAAAAAGAGCTAATTTTAAAATTCTTTTGGCAAATTAACGCCTCTGCCCAGAAGAAAGTTTTCTCATTTCCATTTTCGTTTAGTGTGTCTTTGCGGAGGTAATAAGCAAAGCAGTTTACGATTTGTGGGATATTAGAAAACGGCATCAAATTTTATGAAAAGAAGGTACAGTGATCTTTCACTTGGATGATTCGACTTTTCGGTAATTTCAATGGCAAAGACCCATATCTTCCTGTAGTTAGGTTTAGACAGTATGAGAGACCATACTGCTATCAGATCCATCTTGTTCGTTCGTAAACAGTCGTATTTTGGTAATTGAGATGAAGAAAATGACTGCCGTCTATATTGGTTATTTACAGCAATCGTAAGCAATGTTCAGATGATCTCGTTAGGTGAAGTATGAATCAACCGTACAATTATTCAAAACACATTCCCCGTTTTCTACAGTACTTCGTTGTAAATAGTTATTAACGTTAACAATCTGCGTTGATTCAACTTCAACTTTTGTGAGCTGATGCCAAGCTTTAGACGTTGCTAATTAACCAGCTTTGATATCATATATGAGCATGAAAAGCCAGTGAGATACTCCTAGTATATTTGTTTATGTAGCTTCAACAGATAATCATGTAAACATGATTTTTTTACCAATCACGCATATATTTCCCTGGAAAAATTAGATGTAGTCCGTTTTCAAGTAAAATCGTTACTATGAAAAAATATATTTTTTAAAAATTAATTATATATTTTGAAAACCCTTCGAGTCTTCTATCTCTCCCTACATATTTATTTTTATTTGGTCTTATGTATTACCAAAACGAATTGAGTACAACAAAGCCAACATCGTGTCCTGATTCAGAAAGATTCGGGTTTTCAGTGTCATCAAAACTGGTTTTAAAACGTTTCCATCACTATAGAATTGCTTTTTTCAAAAAGTAATTAAATATTCCAGTAGCAATGAAAAGTTTCTATTATCCTATGTATATAGTTATTTTCTTATATTCATTTATTGAAAGAACCACTTGAGTACATTGCACACACCGTCAATTGACAACTATCTAAAATCGTTATTTTCTTTCTTTTTAAAATTTTTCCTTTGGAAAAAAGTTTTAAAAAGCTAATCATAGGTTTTAATAGAGCTTGAAATTCTTCACCATTCTGCATATATTTGAAGTATCTTGAATTTGTTCTCTGGAACACATAGAAGCAAGGCAGGCTGAAAATACATAGAATGACAGCGACTTTCAGGCTCTGTCGGAATATATAATTACGTTTTTCATGAACTAGTTATATACTGCTGGAGAAGTTTTAAAATTAGTTTTGATGATAGGGAAAAAAACAAGCCTCTGGAAGCGATGTTGTCTTTATTATACTCAATTCATTATGGCAACAGATAAGTGCAAATGAAAATGCATACATAGCGAGAAAGAAAGCTCTACCTACTTTCACAAATATGTAATAAGTTTTTAAAAAAATCTGTTTTATAGTAACGACTTAACTAAAATACAGACTGCAGTTATTTTTTTCCTGGGGAACATATAGCGCTATTGAATTGTTACAATTTGAGATATAGATGTTACTAGAAATGAGGATTATTCAGTGTTGTCTCTTGTAATCATTATATTGAAGGTGTGTCATATTTAAGTTATTACCATCTTTACAGATTCATACTAAGATATATGAAACAGTATGAAATATATCTACCTCAGTTTTATAATAAAGTAGTTAACTAGAAAATTTAGGTACTTATGATGTTGTAGATTTACGAATCGTTCGCCTGTTTAAGTAGATTTTACGTAAAAGCGAAGCAATTCGGTGGATCTTTATTATCTTAATAAAATCAGCAGTAGATCATATTAAGACTAGAATTGAAATTCTCAATAGTTGCTTTTGCACTTTTAATCTCATGATTAAAGTTCTTCTCTTCATGTACTCATTCACGGTCATGCGATTTTTTCTCTGAAGTAACTACATACTCTTCGCTTACAGATCCTTTGCTAGCAATCATTTGGGCAAATCGCTTTGCATATTTTAGTAGTTCATATTCTCTTAGAATTGTAATGTCATACGCACTATACCACGATAAGATTCTGACACATGTACTATGTGATCGATTAAGTCCAAGCTATTTACATTTTCAAGGCATAGTTTGTTGAGCTTTTTACATTATAATATGCTTTATGTTGAGTTGAATGATGAGGTTCAGAAATCCCAATAAAATTTGAATCAACCATGGACTTATAATTTTATTGAAGACCATGTTTACTGGTTCTACAAACTATATCAGTAGATAATGATACCAAGTCTCTGTATAGAAAAGAATGCAGTATATTGACAACCTCCATTTAGAAATAATTGACTGTTGATCGACATTGAGAGCAACTCCATTCAATTTGTGGAGAGGATATAATAAAGGAATAAAATAAATGTACACTTGTAAAAGAAATTCTAACAACAGAAAAAAACGGACTAAAGAGAGGAAAAAATATTAGAAATAGAACGGGTGTGCGTATCGTTGAAATGATATCCACAGCTACGCCCTGAATCTTTAATGAATCATGTCACGAAGTTAAAGACGATCAAAAGTTTATGGAAGAAAATATTCATTGGTCGCTTCTCAGGTTTTGAGAAAAGCTGCTTAGTAGTCTTCAGTAAAATCTTTCTGTTTTTTGAACGCAAACACTGATCAATCTCTGCCTTGGGTAGATCGATAAAGGTGAAGGCGAACTATCTGCTTATTAAATTAAAGTTACGAAAGCCTGTCATTTTTACGCACGATGACGTTCATCTTCAAAGACAACAATACATCCAAGTAGAAAAGTGACCAAAATTTACAATTTATAAAAAGATAGAGCAGTGTCAGTTCTAGATAATACTAAAACCTCGAAATGATTTCTTCTTTATGTTTTAAAGTTATTCAAAGAATGTCTGCGTCCATTTAACTCTGAAATGGACATTAGTCATAGCGGTTAGTTTTTCGCATCTCACTATTGCCAGATAAAGAGTTGATCGCAATCGACATTTCACATTTCCTAATAAAAAAGAAACATCAGTAAGAGAATCAACATAATCCAATCCTATATTGAAATAGCCGTCCTATCACCAAATTGAGTGTTCAGATGTTGACGAGGGAGAAATTAGCGTAAGATAATTCAGACATTCATGCCATGAGATGTATCGACTACCTAACAGAGGTGTTCACAGAGCAGGGCCAGAATATCGGACGATCTCTAGCCCTGTGCAGGGGAGAGCCAAACCTTTGTGCCCTGAAAATTTTACTCGTGCTAACTTCGCTTAGAAAATAGCACCTTTTTTATTTTTCTTGAAAACATGGAGCGCATGATGAGAATTTCAGATGGCGTTATCATCAGAGACCGAAACGGGGGAAGTTTTTCACTTCCTGCCCCGCCCAACTCCACCCCGATCTTACTTTCTTTTTTTCTTCCACGGTCCGCCTCGACACGGGTTTCCCCGCCACTCCCCACTCTGATATTCTCTTGAGTGATTTTAGTTGTATCATTAAAATATTTAAGGTTGTTTTTGACTTTTATGTTTATAATTTATCTCACAGTATATTGCAAGAATACTCACAAGTATCATAGAGTACAACAAGTTTGACATGATGGTACATAAAATTACAGATATTAGAACAAAAAGTAGACTCACGAGTAGAGGTTAAGTCGAGGGGGAAACAGCTGATTATTTTTATTTTAAATCAATTTCAAATTAAAAAAATCACCGACTCGATTGAAATGATAAAATTCGGTATCCTTGTTGTTCGAAATATCAATCTATGGGGAGACAGTTTAAACCCCATTTTCTTGATTTATGTGATCTTTCTTTTGATATTGCTATTTTTTTCTGATGTTTTGTTGATTTTTCTGATTCAAATCAATTGATTCATATAAAAACAAATCATAGAAATAAAAATTCAGCTGTTTCTCTCATGGCCTAAATTGATATGAGCACAAAGACATGTTTCTCGAGATCAATCAATCTTTTTGCCGTTCTCTATTGAGCGAAGAAATAATATATTGTTAACAGTGGTTGGGTCTAGATTATATCTACTTTGATTGACGATTGGATCTACTGTCAAAAACTATCTTTCAACAGCAGCTGAACTGCAGAGGACAATATATTCGATGTCTTAACTTCGAGAGGTTTGGAAACATATCCTGGTATTCTTTCCAAAATAATAATGTATTCGCATAATTCTTATGTTCATCCACCTTAAAATCGATATAAATATCGAGTTCAACCTTTGCTGCCGTTGTGTTTTTACATTTTGTTTTTATTACATCGTCATCCTTCGATTTTTCTAGAAAATTCTTTTGCTTTTTTCTTGGTGGTTCATTGTGACCGTTGAATGTGGATGCATAGTTCCCTTTCGGCAACAATGCACGACACGTTTGATAACACTCTGATTTGTGAGCGGCCACTGCTGACAATAATGTTTTGATTTTCGGATGCATAACGAATCCCAGAGTGTTTTCTTCCTCAATGTTGAACACCGAATTCAATAGAGACAACGAACGTTTCCCAGAAATCCTCACACTTATATGCAATCAAATGCTGACCATAAGTGAAAACAAAATCTATTTTTTGATAATTATATGTATTTATAAATATGAACGTCTATATAGTGAAATTGAAGAACGGGGAAAATGCTGGGGATTCTGTTTTTTCCTACCCCACCCCGCCCAATGTAGGGTCTCCCCCGCCCCGCCCAGCCCCGATTCCCCACCCCATTGTGGTCTCTGGTTATCATCTAGTAAATAACAATGTTATATTCGTACAATAATGATTTACTCCAATCAAAGTAGTTAAAGCGACAAGATAGGTATGGTAGAATAGTAAAAATGTACATTCGCTTATAACTACGATAGCTCAGTATCGTTGTAATATTTTAGTACCAGTAAAACTAAAAATATTTAATTGCTATGAGCATCTGTTAATTCGACTAGCTCCTAATTCGAGTTCGAATACAAATTGACATCCGAAATGATAAACCACTAGATTTTTCTAGGAATAAATTTAGTTTCAGATCATCTTTCGACTAAATGAAAACAAGTATTCCTATCCTTCCTCTCCTCCTTCAACAGAGAGGAAAACGTGCTCTTACTTCCATCTTGTCCCCACCTCTCACTTCCGCTTATATGAACGAAATTCATATTGAACTAAATCTATTTCTCACTTTCATCATTTATTTTCGAGTTGATAGTATGCAGCTCAGTGTTCATTTACATTCGAAATGGAATTAAGGCAGTCCATGCTTTATTCACATGTGCGTATTTTCTCTCTCTTCTACTGAGGATAGATGTGATAGACGCTTAGATATGGAGGACCGTCCTCATCTCTATTAACCATCCGGATTTCGGACTTAGACACAAACACAAAGACAGACCTAAACCCATACACCCCTCACCATACCCATGTATCTCTGTTAGGAATCATTTTTCAAATCAAAATAGTACATAAACTTAAGTATGAAGGGTAAAATACTTCATATTATTTTTCAGGGCGTATCACAACAGGGCAGGTCATCTCTATCAAACTAGCAGGGCAGAACAAGGCAAGAAAATTTGCCCTGTGGACACCTCCGCTACCTATAATAGTTTGCAAGGCTCCGAGGTATAGGCGGTGCGACCTCTCTAGTGATACGTGGAAATTTCCATTAACTTCAGACGCCACTGTTTATTGTTCCCCGAGCATTATGCTAGTATAATAAACTCAATGGAAGTCATTACTTCTTTACTCATTTGAACGATCACGAAGAACAGTTGTTAGTCGTATTATCCGAGATGAGACGTGTTTCTTTCTGTTCAATATCATTAATAGAAGCAACTTGCTGAAGCACTGTTTAGTACCACGTACTTCTACGAAACTATTTTTTCCAGGAATTAATATTGAAATTTTTGTTTGTCAGAATTCTCATTTAAGAAATACTGAGAGAGAATAGTGTCTGAGAGTGACGTTGCCCATTGTTAGATGCGTATTGCTATGGATAGTCTGCTTTTTTACGAGTCTAGTGACGTCGAGTAGAAGGCGAGCATTGTTTAAATATTATATGCATGCCATATAGTATGGAATATGAACCAGGAACCGCTTTGCAGTAAACACTAGAAAGGCTATTGAGCAGAGGCACAATTTTCTTGTTAGATTTTGTGTATCTCTGTGAGGCGAGAATTGCTATTTACTTATCAAACACGGTTTTTCGATTTTAAAGGGACAGGATGGTCAAGTATCGTATTTTGTGGAGTTTTACTCAATGGAATATGTGCCAGATACTGCTTTGGTGGCTGCTACATATTATTGGCAATCTTACTTTTGGTCAATAGCCATGCTTTGTATTCCTTACAGTCATCTCGCTCACTCTAAAAAATATACGTGTTGTACAAAATCTCTCGGAAATTTTCTATGACGTATGTAGAATCTAAATCACTGGTTCTCAATCAGGGTTCCATAAGAAACATTAAAGGTTTTGAATCTTGCAACACCATTTTCTGCTCTGTGGAGCTTAGAAAAGGTGTTGCATTAGACGATTCTTCCTTGCACCGAAGATAAAGAACCTTAAAAATGTCTCGTAGATATGAAAATCCGTGTTTTAAGTTCTACATTCCTGATAGAATATTTTCGGGGGGTTTTGTAAACTACCTACACTTTTGGAATACAGATGGCAGAATCTTCGGTGAGGTGTGAGATCGAGTTTAGAGCCTGTAATAATTAGGATATGTTTCATGTCATCAGTCAGTTAACACGTATTCTACGAGGATAAGAATTTGAAATATTGAAGAAGCAGGGTTTTCTGCCGTTAATAGTATACATTGACTGAGCAAATGAAGAATTGAGCGTGAGAAATAGAAATATTGTCAAAAAAAGGATATAAATTTTGGCACTTGGAATCAGAACTACATTGGAGTATGTATCATGGTTCATTTGAAGTAGCTGCTTCTGTGTAACTATAGACGGCATAAAAATGCTCCTTTTTCCAGTTTTCTATAGAATGTTTCTTATAGACAGATGAAAGTAAGATTTTGTACGTTGAAAAAACTTGCAAACTGTTTCTATCTTCATGTATCCCGAATGGAGTAGAGCGTCTGTGCTTTGATACCTACATTGAAAAAGAATTTATGCAAGCACAAGAGTCATATGAGACCTTGTTGCCTAGAAACTTCAATATGAAGATGGAGAATATTATTTAGCTCGACTTTGAGATCACTCAAATCGAAATCTCCTTCCACTCAAATCTCGTTGGACTGCTTGAAAATTTTCTTTTTTGAAATCAAGCAAGAACGTCTACGAGGACACCTGTAGCCAGAATTTGAAAAGTATTATCCGTTACTGAACACATAGAGAAATGTCGAAGACTTCAGTGAGTACAGTAGCCAACAAGATTCATTATGTACTTCATTTCATCAGTAGCTAGTTCGCAAATCACAAAAATGAGCAGGGATGAACCCTCACTTTCCATACGTATTCTTAAAATATAAGGCTAAATGCTCTACTGTATAAGTTCAGATGCGAAAACTTACAGAGTAAAAATACAGAAACAAATTAAACTCTCATCTCTTTCTGATTCGATGATTTTCAACATTATTCCCTGTTTAACTCGTTTTGCAGTCATGGAACACGAAAGTTTGGTACGCCGTCTGCAAAAGTTCTTCATCAAGTTGAATATTTTCGAATCAGATACAACCGATGAACACCAAATACGCCTTCAACTTTGGTCAACACGCTTATACATACCAGTGTTCTCCTTAGCCATGATCGTTCTTGTGACGTATACAATAGCGAACGTCTCCACAAAACAAGTTGAAATTCCAAAACCTTCACTATCCACCTATCTCGACTTCTACAATAAGCATGACAATATGATTTGCCCTTGTGCTCAAATCTCTGCTAGTTATCAAGCGTTCGTCGAACTTTCACCCGTTTTCCATCAAGTTTGCTCGAGTGATTTGGTATCATCCGATTGGATTGCGTTCCTTTTTGACAATAATAAGACAATAACACGTTATGCAGCAGATTTTCGTGCCACTGCTAGTAATCAATTTCAGGTTCTCAAAGTACTATGTCAATTGTCTTTAACAGTAGTCCAACACAGCATTAAAGCATTTTACATAAGTGAACTCATTTCTGGTGAAATGTTAAGCGAGAAACTCTTCGAAACTCAATTAGAAGCAAACATTGCAAGATTTCAAATCTCAACTGTTTCAAACTTTGGGCGTGCTTTGACGTTTATGCGCTCTCTGACATTTAGTAATGCACTTATTCCTGCTATTGAAACTGCTTACAGTTTCCTTGCTTATGCTGCAGATTCTGGTGCCATATACTTATGGTAAGGGAATTTCACAAAATGGTTCCGCACTTTCCCCTCATTTGTCTAAAAGGTCCTCTATGATACGCTATTTATTGTGATATCGTAGTCCAGGTGTTTCGTTGATTATATAAAACGCACAAAAATCATTCCATGAGACATGCCAAGATCTCTGAAGATCTTGAATTGTCGAGTTAAATTCGTTCATACATATGTTAGCTTCACCATGAATTATCTTTTTCTATGCAGAGAAAAACGATGTCCTGTGTAGTTTTTCCAACTTTAATAATTTCTTTCGACGAGAGAAGGTCTTTAACTTCTGTTTAGTGAAGAAATTATCGTCCCATCGAATTTCTCGTTATTCTAACAAGCGAATTCGTTTAGTTGAATAGTGAAACAGCCAGCCTACTATCACTAGCATAAGTGATAAGACTTCTATCATCTTTGGACAATAGATACAGTTGATAAAAGCAGCCTTCATGTGTACCGGAAGTTATTCCCTCTTAGAGTGGATCTAGAAATATACACAAGTTGAGTGTATCTATTGAGAGAGTATTTAGAGTGAATCAACGATAGTCTGCGTTTTGGTGAATGAAAATTATGGCTCAGCATTCATCGTGATATTAGGGTCCCCATACTAAATCATGACATTGTTGGCAAAAGCTAAATTGGTAATTGACCGTTCAACATGAATGAGCTCGAATACAAGCTTCTAATAGAACTGAAAGTAAACGACTGTATCTTGGCAACACTACGAAACAGTGTGAGATTGTGTAACGTGCTCATGAGTAGACAGTATACACTTCGAAAAACGCAATGTGTCGAACGACAATTAAGACTAATTAGGATTTTCATTTGAAAATGATCTAGTTCTGTGAGATCTTGGACAGTACATGCCATTTTCACAACATAAATTTCGAAAAGGGAGCACCTTTCGTTGAAAGCCTGAATTGGAGATCAAGATTTCCCCAGATCGGAACAAGTACGCTTGAATAGAAATTATTATTAGTAAGATTAAGCAAGCTCAGAGATAGTCATTTTGTAGTCAAAAGCAAAACCATAAATTTATCCAAATTGTGAGAAAGCGTACTTAACACTTCGTTTGATTTTCACATTTGACATCAAACAGACTAAGTATAGTTGATATTTCCGCTGAAGTGAGTAAACTGTACGTGAAAGACGCATCTATCAGCTGCTATACCAGCAGATTTGGAGCAAACACGATATCTTCGTCTGTCCGTACATCTGAAAAGAGCTCTGTTTTTTTTTTAAGCTGAATAATTGGAGAGAAAAGAACTGCACATACTGGCATTATATTAGAATATCTACACGCTAAAAAGACGCTTTTCTACTAAACCCCCCAAAAAGGTCCGGAAATTTATAAAAGCATCCACTGATCTTCCAAAGCTGAAAAACGAGTCATTAAAACTAGGAAGCCTAAAAAGGTTCCGACTGTGAATCCGGGATAAGAGCCATCCCCTACCGAACTTTTTTCAAGTTTCTTACAGTGGAAAAAAGTTTCGTTCGAATATACGGAATCTTAAGAGTTTCGTCTTAAACCCAAATTCTTTCCTACTGAACCATAACGATTTCGGAAGAAACGGTTAGGGTTTAAGATGAAACTGTAAATGTTCCGTATTTCCGAACAAAACATTTTTCTACTGTACAAAACTTAAAAATCCATTTTGCAGAAGAACGTTCTAATCCTGAATACATGCTGATAATCTATTTGGGTTTCGTAGTTTGAAAGACTCGTTTTTAAGCTTTTGAAGGTCAGAGGATGCTTTAAGAAATCTCCAGATCGTATTTCGGGGGTTTAGTAGAAAACTATTTTTTATAGTGTAGAGATAGACTCTCTTCGAACTTTGAGTCTTACTTGAAAACTTCGGGAACTCTGCACAAACAGATTCTACTGGCAAAGGCATTAAATTCAGATCGTTTTTCTTTATTAAAGGCCTACAGTCACACGCAATCACTTCATCGAAACAAACGGTACTGCATGATCTTGTTCACAAAGTCTGTCGCTCTACCTTTACTGATTTTTCCGCTTCAATTCCAATGTTATTGTTACTTTGCTGTAGATATCATGCGTCTTCAATTGTAGTAAACCTACTGCAAAAGATGGCTCTCATTTAATAAATTAACGTATATGCTAATTAAGAAGTTTAAAAAGTGATTTACTCTAAAATATTCCATTTTTTAGGGATTTTGAGCGGGAAACCTTAAGAAACTTGGTTCAAAAATACTTCCAGAGCTATAAAACTATAAAAATGTCTACATACATCGTGATAATCACATCGAATTTCTAAAAATAACGTTTTTGTTAAAAATTGGGACAAAATATGACACATAATTGAAGACCTCGGATCTTCTATATCCAGAGGAGGGCAGTTATTTCCGTTTTCCTTTTCATCTTATCACTGGAGACAAAGAACAGGACAACGGTATCTCGACTCCCTTCTATCTTCGTTTCTATCGAAGAATTAGGCGCTGATTACTATCATCATGTACAGCGACCTATTTTTCAAATAGTTCTTCAAAGCTCTCGTGTCAGTCACGTATCACATCGCGTCTGCATCTGCACGTTTTTGGCAAAATGAAGGAAAGCATCTGAATCAAAGGTTCAGCATGTGTTTTTTTAGAATCTGACCAGTTGCATTTGAATGTTCAGCGAAATAAAATCAGATCGACATCCAAACTCGATTCAGTCTTCTAAGGATGGTATAAACATTAATAATGAATACAGTCGCCTGTTTCTAACTGGTATTTTAGCAAAACTCTGTTTGAATTTTTGAATATTTTTGCATGAACCTTTGTATCACCAATATGAATAAAAAATAACATTCGTCAACGAACGACAACTCCAGGTGGAATAGCACGATCTTCGCTAGAAAAGCGAAAATTTTTTAGCTTCCATGGTTTACACACATTTGCACCCTCACAGGACGAAATTTTCTTCAGTCGCTATTAGGTTCAATAGAAAGAGACTATTGGAACAGAGTGCACTTCACTCAGATTGCATTCTTACTGAGGATAGGAATCTTTCTGACGAATCCTACTTTTTCAATAAAATCCCACTCTGAACTACGATCTATTACTTTCTTCATATAAAAACCGTAGATAGACCAAATCTGAAAGAATAGATTTCTGTGGATTCATGAATAATTGTTACGGAAATATCTGCCTAGTGATGTGTAGAATTACTTGAATGGAAAGTTGAAACTGGCGTTCCCGTAAAAGATATTGAAACATCTATCGTCAAATTTTGGTCGAATGCGCGAACCCTCAAGCGGAATAAGCGCTACCTCAGGTGGTTTGAAGTAACGGGTAGTTTGGAAAGTCTCTGGAACGTATCCATTGTTAAACAGCAGGATAATAACTACCGCATTTATTGAATCTACTACCCCACAAGGGCAACAACAAATAGTCAGCGAACATGCAAACTCTCTATGGCCGCGGAAAAATACTTTGACTCATGGACACTCGAGTAGCCCTCAAGAGTAGCTATCACTACTTGATCGATGTCAAAGGTTTTACGGAGAAAGAATTCTTCAAATGTGAGAACATGCGGCATCCAGCCGGTGCAATGTCTGAAGAATAGTCACTGTGACCCAATTCAGCAAAGCCCTCTGGCAATTTGCAGCCTGCATAATATTGGACCTATGAACGAATGCATTGTCAAGAAGAACAGTGCCTCCTTGCTGAATTTACCGTAGCGTCTCTTCAGGACTGTAGAATGCAATCGCACGATGGGTGATGCATAATGCGGACCATTGATTGTAATTCATTGAATCAGGTAGTCAGTTAGCAAAACAGCATCTCTGTCATTGAAAAATAGTCATCGTGACCTTTCTAGTCGAGCACTGCATGACCCATGGTTCGTCGCCGGTTATGATGCGACGAAAAACCTCTGTCAGGGTCAGTTCGTTTTTTAAAGCAGTTCTTGACAAAATTCCACTTGATGGCCTCGTTCAATCGGTGTCAGCAATTTCGGTACCCATCGTATGAAAACTTTTCTTATACTCAAGCAATAACTCATGAACTCGTGTAATTTTTTTTTAAATGCCGAATTCACCAACCACGCATCACAATACATTTCGCGGTTTGAATGTTTTCATAGGTGGATGTAGTTTATGGGTGAGCATTTTGAAGTACATGTTCAAAATCATGCTCTAGATCCTTTAACTCAGCTATCCACTTCGTGATGACACTATGATGGAACCAAGCCTTTATAAGTATCATTCAGTTCCTTTTTGTTTTCGTTTGCATTTAGACACTTCTGTTTGGAAGATGTTATAGCAGCTAAATGCTTAATATCCGACATACCTTAAAAATAGGCTCACCCCGTTGCGAAAACTCTTTTCTCTTCCTATAAAGCCAATGAAGAGATCAAGTTAAAGGCTGTGTACCATCTTAAATCTGGATACTCTACAAAGTGGCTTAAACCATACGATTCTCCTTTTCAAAAAATGTGAGGAGCACCAACGACTTTTCGCAGAGTCTGTTACCTTGAAGTATCTTGACGTACCATGAACTAGCAGCGAAGCAGCTTGACGAAGCAGTGAAGAGATTTAAAGTAGCTGAATTGCTGAAGTAGTACTTTTTTCCCTCTTCGCTGATACTTCAAACTGCTGATAAAGAAATATTGATCGGCCAGATCTGTACGAGAAGCATTGGCAAAGACTGATGTAAAGTAAGATCGTTCCCTTCAATAGAGAACTACAGTCCGTATTTGCCATGATAACTCAGTATGTTTTCCTTGACCGGAAGGATACTGTACTTTATCGCATCAACTTTGAACACTCTCATTATTTGGTCTAACACTTAACCATAGATGAATGACTGCTGACTTATGGTATCCAGAAAGTTTGTGTCAGAGATACCGGACATTGGCATAACAAACTGGACTTGAAAAAGAAACTGCTAAAAGGTTCTAGTGCGTTCGCTGAAAGTAATGATAATCTATACTTGAAAATGTCTCTCGTAGAAAACTGACCAATCAAAGTTTTCAATCAGTTGGTTGACACTTCAGCTTATTTGGAAAAGCTTGTCAGTTCATCCACGTCGAGGCTAACGCGTAGATGTCGCATATGTGTTTAGCATAAATCTGTTAACACATAATACCTAAAGTCTTGAAGTGATCTTAAATTTGACTTGTTCTTCGAAATAATACATCAGTAGACACAATCTCTGTTTATTTTTCTCCTTGACATTTTTACATTGACTTTTTTTGTTCATAAACATGGAGTTTGACAATCTAAATAACTAAGCAAGTAGTAACCGATACATAGGAGAAAAGAAAAACTAAGGGAAACAGAAAAGAATAAAAAGAAAAAAACAGACAGGAAAAGGAAATAAAAAAGTAACAAGAAAATATGAATATGGCAACATTTCGGAGAAGGAAAGAAAACGACTTCTCTTATTTGAAAAGGAATACAATAGAGAATGAGGATGAGAGAGAAAGAAAAATGTTTTCTCTTCGGCCGCTATCATCTACAATGGAGCCGTCTCCGATGGTCGCTATGTCTTTAATTGAAAAGAGGGCACAAAAAACTCGCTTTTAAACTTACTTTCACAATTTTATTCGACAATATATGTGATTTCCACAAAAATATGATAGGTATTCCATGCTTTATTAGTAAAATTAGATTCGACGACCTGTCTACAAAGATCTTAGAAAATAGTAAAAATGCATTGCAATTTAGTCATTTCCCCAATCTCTTGCTACATGGCTTTTGAGAACTGGCCCATGTGTCGCATGTGATGAATGGAATAAAAAATTCCAAATCTCGGTTAAATTTGGATAAGATCATGAATTCAACGGAGGTTGTTCTGTAAGGAATCATATAAGGGAAATTCCAATTCACTCCAATTTTTCAAGTACTCAGCGTGCCATGCTGCGAAACTGGATTTGATTGCATCGGTCTTCCTTCACCCAACCAGTTGAATAGCAACGAACTAAAACAGGTCAACAATTCCGTATTCTCAACAAATATCCAGTGAAATGATCCATGTGTCATGCTGATTTCCACTGGCTGTTCTTTCTGTTTACCAACTGATGTCCTTTCGGAATAGCAGAAATGCACTTGTTCGGATTTCCCTGCCTGTTCTGTGCGTGCTGGTTTCTACGATTTTGAAACATTAGATCAAAATTTCTACTTCAATGAACAGGAATTGCCGCCTCAGGTCTTTCTGGATGGGTGGTATACAGCTTGTTGGCCAATAGAATCTCTTCTGTTGTCGACGCTTCAAAGCTTCTATAATGAAACAATAGTCAACAGAACTCTCAAATTGGTGAACCCATCATTGACAGACAATCGCTTTAGGGCACTCAACGTGTCAGGGATTTCTCGTTTCAACCAAAGCATTAGCCTTGATGTTCTAGTCAAAGTTTTGTTCGTGGAAAAATGGATAATGAAGCCCAACTATTCAGCATACTTTGTTCAGTGTCAGCCACAATCTTGTTCATACACTCTCAACCAACGGGCTCCAGCTGTATACATTATCACTTCTCTTCTCGGGCTCTATGGTGGTCTTTCCGTTGCGTGTCGATTTATTATTCAATACCTCGTTCAGTTTCTTGCAAAATGGCTAGGACGGCGATCAGCTTCGACATCCGTTCAAACTTTACATATTGGTGAGTAGTTGAATCTTACCTTTATCATTCATATCTAAGAAGCATACTACTAATGTCATAATTTTGCAAATAGAACATGCATAGCTTGATTTCGATCTTCAAATTAATTTGATTACTTTGTCAAGCCCAATCTTATTTGACAGTAATTCACAACACCATCGTTCACCGAGAATTCGATGATTTACTCTGACAACATAAAAATTGGGTAAATTTTGCACAGCAACTATCTGAAAAGAAATCTAAACTTTACAAACATATTGCCGACGAAAATCACTATCACTGAGACGCTACGACTGAATGCTGCAGTATAAACTTTCGTAACTGTTGATAGTCTGCCGTTAATTATATAACACTCGTAGCTGTTTTCTCCGAAGATTTCTTTGGCTGTCAACCATTTTCCTGAACTCATCGATGACGATGCCCCATACACTGGTTGCCAAACATAGTTTTCTAGTCTCAACAGAAGTTTTAAAAGCAAGCCTTGCAGACTCCTATTCATTAAATACGATAAATCTCTACCAACAATGAAATCTGAATCGGTCAAATAGTAGAGCTCTCTTATTCGCTATAAGAACGAGCCAAGTTGATAATAGTATTTAATGCTACACTCGGGTGAAAATGTTATGATTGCTTTGAAACCCTTTTTGACACTTCTTCGGACTAATACCTGTAAATGGATCTTCTTCCTACTACTAACTCTTGTGTTTTCTCGATAAAAATACGATTCTTTAGAAGTTTTTCATGAATTGAAATGATTGTCTCTTGTTCACATTTGAAGAAACTCAGCATTTTGAATCGTAAGATAGATCTCTGATGTCATTTTGTCATATTTACTAACGAACTATGTGCCAACTTCTTAATTCATGCGTCAGTTCACTGCTCCTTGACGTTTTTTATTTGATCCTGTCTAACAGTATCTTCACTTGCCTGACCAGAGATTATTTCACTGACTGAGATCCTGATTTATAGTGCTTTATTTTTAATGCTTTCTCCTCGAAAGAGATATGCGTATGAATTATTGACGGTTTAAATTTATCATTCATAAAAGATTCATCAAATAATTATGGAAAACTCAAGAATGCCTTTCGAAAATTTTATACCTCTTTCTAAATAAACTATAATTATAAACTATCTTTCTTTATTGACTAATCTTTCATACTATACTATGCAATCGCAAAACGACTGACTGTGGTATAAAAAACAGAGAGAGCTAAAATTATCCGCTATAAAATATTTCTGGAGCGAGTTTAGTATACGTCAATAATTTTATGCAATAGTCGATGAAAAAATAAAGCCCAACAGTCTACTTATGTGCGATTTTGTGCCAGTACCGTCTTCTCCAGGTTTCCCTTCAAAGGAGCCACGTAAAACATCGAGGAGGCTAGAAGTAAAGAGACCAATGTATGAAGTTCCCTTTCCACTCTAAAACCGATTTCCAACCAGAAGCATCCAAATCTAACAACATTTTCAGAATATGTTGACGCTATTGTGAGAACGTCACGGAACGTTTTTGAGACCAATTTCATGATGTACTCGGGAGATATCCATCAGAAAAAAACTGACAGTCGCTCATTGTGCTCCACGGGATTCTTCCAGAGATTTCGGCAGAACCCATTGACAGTTATTTTATCTTTTTGAGGACTCTTAGGTACATGACATACTTTGGTTCCATTTTCAAATTTATCAAATTCTGTAACCAAGAAGTGTCTGGCAAGTTCAACTCATCCAAAAATGTGTAAAAATATGGAGAGCTTCTCACAGCAGGTTCTTTGGACAATGAGACGAATATTGACTGCGAAGTCATGCCTTTCACAGATTTTTACAAACTACACTGTTTGCACCGCTCTTTCAACAAAGGAGACACTTCAGTATCAGAGAAAACCCTTTCGAGAAGCTGTCCATATTTTTACACATTTCAGGAGATATCAAACTTGTTAGACACTTCTCGATCACAGACTATGGCAAGTTTGAAAATGAAGTCCTGGAATATGGTGTACTTAAAAATCCTCAAAAACAATATCAATCAAGGGGTTTTGGTGGAATCTCAGGAAGGATTCTCCAGATGATGACCGATGTTTTAGTCTTTTCTGACGAAAATCTCCCGAAAATCTCATGATATCGATCTGAAAATCGTACCGCGATGTTCTTTTATGGCACCAACATATTCTGGACATTTCGTAAGATATAAATGCTCCCGAATTAAAAATTGTTCTTGAATGACGTGGGACACCCTACCGTCATTATCCTCTTTGCCTGCACCCTACTGGAAGTTGTACATGGCTCCTTTCAAGGAAAACCTGAAAAATACGGTAATAGCACCAACTCACAAATAAATGTACTGTTGGGACTCATTTATTGATCGACTATTGCATAAACATAATTGATGTATTCCATGCCCATCCTAGAACGTCATCCCATTGGATGATTTTTGTTCTCTCTATGTTTCTTTATAACACAATCAGTCGTTTGGTGATTGCATAGTATAGTACGAATAATTAGCCTATAAAGACACAGTACATATCTTAAGTTCGTTTTGAACGTGTTATACGATTTTGCCAAACTATTCTCAAGTCTTTCAAAACTTTTTGAGAGACCTGTGCTCAAGAAAACCTCATTTAAATTGATACTACATCCTATGTTTAGTGCATGAGAAAATCGCTATATAATTAAGATGTTGTGAATTTTTTTAGGTGAATTTTATTCCCTTCGAAAATTCATTGGAACCTTATGGCGTGCACTCATAAATCAGAACGTATTTAAATCGTCACAACGAACAGACCCATCTGATGTTGCAAATCAAAAATGGTCCACTCGTCTCTTCTTTCTTCTTTTTGCTCTTGCTCTCCTTATTCTCGTACTTTATTCATTGCTGAATGATGTGACGAGAACTGTTGAAGTCAAAAACCCATCGTTGAGTACTGTTGAAGTGTTACAAAAGCAAACGTCTTCGCTTCAATGTCCGTGTAAAGTATTATCGGTTTCGTACGAAGATTTTCTTCATCTAAAACCACACTATCATCAAGTCTGCTTCAGTGAACTGGTCACATATGAATGGATCCAAGGACTAAATCTTCTCGCTGATAGTCCCACCGTAACCTATTATTATCTAGATTTCCGCTTTAATGGTCCTCTGTTTCAATTACTCAAGTCATTATGTGATTTGGTCAGCGAGACAGTTGTCCAGGCGCTTTCTGACTTTGGAAAAACTCAATTTGTTGCAGCTCAGCTTCTTGAACGTGACTTATTTATGAAAGAAATGGATTCGACGATTCAGCAGTTCGAGCAAACTCTACCAAATGGACTATTGGCCTTGTTAAATTTAATACGTCACTTGACGTTTATCAATCAGTTGATCACAGGCTCATACGGAAATTTTCTTGTCCAATTTGCGTCTCTCAAACCATACACCGAATCGGTAGCTTCATTTGAAGTAGATGGGTTCCCCACACTTATGTTTAACTTGACATCACAAAATTGTTCCTGTGCAAATAATTTCGAATGCGGAGCGAATTCAGGGCTTTATGTCCTCAATGATTACTTACCAGTGCACCCTATTTATGCGATTCCTAACTTTTATATGAGATGTTTTCCTGTTGAGTCTTTACTTGCATCGACTCTCGAATGTTTCTATGACAACGAAACGTGCCTTAGTATTATAAGTAACATTACGAATCAAACCTTATTTTCTAACTTTACGCGACTTGATTCATCTCGACCGAGTCGCTTTCCGATTCAGGCTCCGATTGGTGATCTTGTAGCACAGTTGTTCATTGAATCATGGTCAGAAACTCTTCTCTATGAATCTTATTTTTCTCAATGCCAACCAGCATCTTGCTTTTATACAACTGTTACACGGAAGAATCCAGTTGAAATTGTAACGCTTGTTTCTAGTCTTATCGGAGGATTATTCATAATTTTGCGTCTCGTATCTCCATATATTGTCAATGCAGCTGTTTACCTTCTTCAGCGACATTGGCACTTTGGACACTTGAGAGATCAAAATAGTGAGTAAACTTTTGAATTATTGGTTGGATGTTTCTATTACATAAGTGGGAATATTTGAAACGAAATTAATGTCACTTCATGTATTACCATGTTGTCTGTTTCTAGTGTTAGCCTGAAACCAAGCGCAATCTTCCCTTGTTGTCGGAGCCGATAGAAGGGAAACCATTGTTAGATCTAAAAAAAGTCAGATTCTCTACATAGATTGAGCAAGAAGCGGGAAATATGTTAAGGCCCCCCCCCCCTCAAAAAAAGTCGATTTTCGTCGAGAAAATGAAAATTAAGATAACACCATGGGGTGATAGCCCTTGTTCTGCTCTTTCAGAATCACTATAGTTTTTTTTCCAAACACCAGTTTTTGACCGAAATTTTTAGTGATCTTTGAGAGGTCCTCTATGTCAAAAACGGTTCTTTTTTTAAAAATTAGGTCTTTGATTTCTAATTACTGATTAATTAATTAAGCGCTCAGCGTGTGCAGAATTAAAAGTTACGCATGATGAGATTGGTCAAATCCTCAAAAACCGCGTGAAAATTGAGAAAATTTAAAAAAACAGCAAAATATTATCGAAATAATGTTTTTATGTTTCTCTCAAAATCATGTTTTTCCATTTTCCATCCTAGTTATTTTGCCTTCAACTATGTTTTTTCGAAAAAATAATTTTACCATTCGACAGAGCATGCAAAGACGCAGGGCATCTCGTGCTCCGATTTTTGAAAAAGCTTTTTTTTATGTCAAAAAAAGATCGCCTTCAAAATTCACTTGCAGTTTTTTGGCCTTTTTTCACGGAGTTTGAGTTGTGGAAACGTTTTTGGGCATAAAAATAGCTTTTTCAAAAATCGGAGCACGAGATGCCCTGCGTATTTGCATGCTCTATCGAATGGTAAAAAAATTTTTTCGAAAAAACATAGTTGAAGGCAAAATAACTAGGATGGAAAATGGGTCATTTTTAATCAATGTTCACCTTATAACTTCCTTAAACGTGCATATTTCGGGCTGAAATTTTTATCGTAGACTACCCGACTTAGTCCTAACAAATCCTGAAAATTTCAGCCGATTTGGACTTTCTTTGACGGAAATAGACTTTTGAGGGGGGGGGGCCTTAATGCAATAAAACTTTCTTAGCTAATAATTATGAATAAAAGATCAGTAATTTGCTGAGAATAGTGAACAAGAAGAAAAGAAGTTCAGAATCAGCGGTCGGATGCTTGTCCAGACATGTTAGCTGCCACAAGGCTTTCACGCCAACATTCAATAACGTGAGAAAACATACTAATATTCGAATATTATTGTCATCTAGATCAATTTATAATTAGCAGCGTTAGTATTTCATAGAAACTCTCTTGAGAATGACGCCTATCTCTTTTCATCAAAACAGAGAAAGTTATTACTTCTATTCTATCCTTAAATGTTTTCTCGCCGCTACCAATGTGTGCCGGCTGACCTCTTCACTCATCTGTATGGTCTACTCAAGTTCGTTATCGATTGAGTTTGAAAGTATTTAATCGGATTACACACCAGGTTTTTGGTAGTCCTTATGAATTTGCTTTCGGGTTCGATATCAATAGGTTGGATTCAACTGTTGAAGTCAGGCGACAAAGAATGTATCCAAGTATATTGAGTGCACTGGGGTCGAGGTTCGTCAGGAACGGACTCATTGAATCTATCGCCGTAACCCATGATTTCATAAAGAATGTGTTCCTTTCCTAGTCTCTTAGTTTCTAAATAAAGGAAAGTTAAGTGATATATTAGATAGACCCGAGCAGAGAAATATGTGCTGCACGAAACGAAGAATGTCGATTGAAACTGCAAATGAATTTAAGTCTGCTTGGGGTCTCAATCGAAATTCTATCAAATTAGAGTTTTTACAACCACTGATTCGTTTTGAACATCAAGGCATAAAGATACCAATCATTTTTGTTCAACTCAATTTTATGTACAAAAATAAACGTAGATGATCTTTGATTTTCCGTTTGTTCTAATTCTGAAACACTCACAGGACACAATACCAAGACAGAATCACGAAAACGTAAACAGTTAGGTAAATAGGCTATATTCAAAGAGGGTACAATGTGATGGAGTCAGGCATTATGTGGATGGTTTCTCGTGACTCATTGATAATTTCTACTAAGAGTCCTCGAAGCGATCTTGCAGATTATTTTTCCTTGTTGTTATCATCGACAGGGGCGAATGAAAGCCAATCGTATTATTTTCTAGGATCGATATTGCCAAGATAGTATCATGTATGTCATCGGACATAAAGAATGAATGCTACCCTACATTTGATATTATCGTAGAGCGGATATATTGACAAATATTTCTAGAGAAACCAAACTTCTGATCAGAGAAGGTAGATAGTTATTTTGAAAAATTTCTTCCATAAGTCAGCAAAGTTTGCATAATACTGACAACATTAGATGCGGTCTGTATGCAGCCAAACTCATAGAAATGTCCGAGATTCGTGCTGATCGAAGTTCATTTCTATCTTTCACTATCACTAACGAGGACTGTTTGAAATCAATGATTTAATCCATTTAGCTCAACGTCGGTTTTTCATAATTTATGATAAACTACTATGTAAAATTTAGGTAATTATCTACTCCGTATTGTTTAAGTCAGCTAAGACTGAAGTGAGAAATGAGTCAAAATATTGTGGAAAACTGAGTCCATCCGGTTTATCGTTTCGGTCGGAAACCATAGAAAAAACACTTCACACATTTCTGATTCCTATACGTTTACGTCCTTTCTATAGGTATGAATCTAGTATATATACATCTATAATTCCTAACTTGTACATCTATATGTTTACATCTGAATCAATGCATCACAATCTATGACTTAAAAGCTTGTACGACCAAATCAACACGTCCTAACCTAGTACGTCGAAATCAGTACGTCTTAATCTAGTACGTCGAAATCAGTACGTCGTAATGCAGTACGTTGAAATCAGTACGTCGAAATCGGTACGTCCTAATCTAGTACGTTGAAATCGGTACGTCCAAATCGGTACGTCCTAATTTAGTACGTTGAAATCAGTACGTCCAAATCAGTACGTCTTAATGTAGTACGTTAAAATCAGTACGTCGTAATCTAGTACGGTAAAATGAGTACGTCGTAATCTAGTACGTTGAAATCAGTACGTCCAAATCTGTACCCATAAGTCTTTTTGTGTCCATGCAAGAGGACACACCTCAACTTAATTTGTTACGCTAAAAGCATCATCTGAGACGCACATCAATTAGCGATTTGAATTCAGTTCCAACTAAATGCGGTGGGACAGTAAAAGATATCAAATAACTATTGCTAATGCGCTTTCATGCTCAGGAAAAGTGGTTGGCAACCTAGCCGACCCTTTATTTCAGTGCCTGGAGCGGGATGGGCCAGGGACCCCGGGAGCCGCGACCAAAACTCATGTAGCTGCACACGGTGCAATCTTACTTTAGTGTATTACTGTAGTCAAGCATGGG
>OENT01000439.1:56785-76382 GCA_900239685.1 Rotaria macrura | reverse complement strand
GTGATAGAAAATTGCTATCAGTTTGACCATGGAAAACGCGTTTTTAGTTGCAAACTTCCAATATCAAGTTCCCACCAATTCATAGAACGATCTCATCTACGGATATAGTATGACAATTTAATTAGAGTGCTATGCATGAGTTTCCCAAGATGGTCTCTGAAAAATTTTGAGGATTCGAAATATTCGTACGTAATCTTGGACAACGACCTTGATCGCATTCCATCTTCTATAGATCTATATAGTAAAGTCGATTATGCGTGAGTAACATTATGGTTTCGTCAGAATAAAAAGTTATTTATAACGTCATGAATGAAAAATACATCAAACTCTGTATTTCTTCAGATGAAAATATTGTTTAGATTTTAAACGAGGATACAAAATAAGCTATTGTTGAAATATAAATTCAAGTGCTTCAAAAGACATAACTGATTTTTAGATTTTACACGTGTAAAATGTTTAACAAAGTGCTGATTTCTGCTTAATTTGAAAAAATTGGCCACTCCATTAAGTATTCCCGATCACAAGCACTGTAAATCGCTTAGATCCAAGAAGCCGATAGTGCTTTTAAGCAAGTAGACTGACAAGCGCTGAAAAGTGCTTCGAAAGTTATTTTCTAAGCTGAATTAAGCCACTTTCCCGCAGAAAGCTGCTTTTAGTAGCTTATTATATGTATGTTTAAGCACTTTTCAGCGACTTATATATGATAAAGCGACTCGAAGCTGCTGAAAAACAGCTTACAATGCAAAATATTTTCACATGGGTAACGAATACCTGAAAGAAATGAGGTGAAAAAATGAAAACAACGACAGATTTGGCATTGTGCACAAAAAATACATCTATTAGCATACCAGAGGACCACTACAGAAGGTACTGCTGACTATGAATGTATAATTCATGTTCTAAAACACCCCAATCTCTATTTTCAGATAGTTTATATGATTTACCGTTTCGAATATGATTCGCTTTGGCTTTAAACGTATAGCAGTTGCAATAGCGTGCATCTGAGAAGGTGATAAGGTCTTCTTTGTAACAATTTAGTTGATTATATATACATTTGATCAGCATGTTTTCTAAACTGAAAAAATAACCATTCATTGATTCATTTCTGTTCAGTTTGTATTGAAAAAAAATCTTGAATTTATGTGAACTTGTTTTCTGCGAATGTATAATTAGTTTTTTCGGTCATATTTAGATCATTTGTATAGTTCAAAAAACCCTTGATAAACAGATCGTATCGAAGTGGAGAATAATTACAAATTGAAACGGCTGGTGTTAGCGTCAGTGGTAGATCACACTAACGCTAAACGATGATTAAGATGCGCCTTCTAGTCTAATTGGCTTAGGACAACTGCCCGGATAGTAGGAGGTGCTGGCTCGATTCCCGCGAAGGTCACTTTTTCATCGTTCACTCACATAACATCAGTGACACTGCTTGTCCCTTTCATTCTACATCTCTTATATTCCTTTCCATTCCTTTGTCTATGGCTCACTTATGAAGCTAACATCTGGAAATTTTTGAGTCGAGTCATCTATGACTGAAACCAATCTGTGAGTGGGATATTGGAGAAAATTCAGAATCGATTATGTGATAAAATAAATCATAACAGCAGTAAAACTAAGTGTAGATGTCGTCTAAAATACTCTGTTCGGCACGCTCTGGCTACGTACAATACCTGGGATACCGTGAGTCGATGTATTCAAACCGAATTCTTGAATGATTGATCATGCACGTCGACGTAAACGGTCAGCTTAGTGCTCATCTGCATCTAATGGAATTTTCATCAAGATATTATTATTCCTAGGATTATTCATATTAGCAAGTGTCGATTTTTACAATGGAAACCATTTTATTATCAATAGTATGCAGCGATACGTATTTAAAAATGAATCCATTCATGAAATGTATCCTCATATTTTAAACGTGCAGGTCTATTTGAAAAAGAAAACTGTTTTTTAAGATTTTACACAGCAGAATAAATATTATTTCTGAAAAAAAAGCTCAAAATGAATCGATTGATGTGAAAAAATAACATCATACTTTCACAGCACTAACTTCAAGTGAGGTACAAATTAACACTCGAGTACACATTGAACGTGATAGTGTGACATTCTATGCGAAGAACATCCAGTTTCCATCGAGGGGTGTAACGCTCCCGCTTGAGTACATTGTATAAATGATGTGTAACCTTCCCTCTTCATTTCTTCTCAATCATGAATTGTCATTACTTCATTATCCTCAATTGTTCTTACTTTGTACCCTTAGTTCTGTTCATACTTTCTTTCATTATCTTCTGTTCTTATTTCACTTTCCTTCCCTTGACTTCGTATTCTTTCTTTTCATGCTCTATTCTTCTATGTTATGGGTGCGAATATAAGCACATGGTTTTTTATGTAAACGATACGATTGTATGATATGAAGGAATGAATAAAGTATAATTCCATCAGCACTAGTGTCCCTTCCATCAGAAATCGTCACAGTCGTATGGTACTATTCCATAGAATTTATTAATATTTTTGCTTTTCATGCTCTTCAGCAATTTTCCGAGCTCTCTCATAGTTCCATCACATAGCGCATACAACGTGGTGTGTGACGCCAAAGTTTCCGCATCGGACCAAATCGACTTCATGGTGAACAACATGGACATTATTTCAAAAACTGTGTATTACCACCCTAAATCTTGATATTGTATGTTTCAGCATCAATTTTTCTTTTGTTTTATGCTGTATTCTGAAATACCTTCAAATCCTACGTTATAAAAGTTCTTTGAGAAAATGTTTTTAACTTCAGCGCTGTTCCAGGGACTACATGGCTGTTCGAATGGCTATCATGGGTGATAACATTAATTCCCCAGCGCTACTCAACTGATACAATTTCATTAATTAGAATTATGATATTTACGACAAGAAGGCTTGATTCTAAGAAGCCATGTGCATTTCAATTGGAGAAGAGGAAAAAACATTTTCACATCCCTGGGGGATAGGTACCTCAGGTCCCAAAAATCCGATAGTCAGATTTTCTAAAATACTCATGCCCATTGTGATCAGGGACAACACCTAACTTGATTGGGATCAGAAGTTATGAAAACAGGTTGAACCAGAAAAGAGTCTTATAAATCCAGTTCTTTTACATAGGCATGTCTTCCGAAAAAATGGTATGTAACTCGGAATTTTCGGCTTAAAGCAAAGGCCTTTTTTCCACAGAAGGTGTTTTTTGACGACCTTCCACAGTTTCGGAGCAAAAAAATGGAAAAAAACACTTCAAAAAGGGGTAGGAACCCCATGGATTTGTCCATTTACAACACGCTTGCTTTGAAGCGATTGATCGAGGTATGTCGTTTTGTATAGAATGATTAGAGCTATCATCTGGGAAAAACATTTTATTCGAAACACACATGTTTATGACGGTGCGTTGGGCGCTGAACGAATCTTGAGGGACAATTTTTACGCTAGATTTTTCAAAAAACAAAAGAAATCTTAAAGTTCGGATTCATTGTAGCAATAAGCAATATATTCTTTTTACGATATTTTTCCATCTTTCATAAGAGTTCTACAAGCTCTACGAGAACAGCAGTGGTTAAAAAAGTTCGGATACTTATTTTTAATATAAGATGTGTGCTTGTGCGAATGTTAGTTCCACTAGTCAAAACCACGCACACACCATCGGTAAGGACAATCACACTCTGATCCATGTCTTAAACATCTCTACATTTTATTTAGACACTCAGGCGACTCGGTCTTGCTGTTAATCGAATCGGAGAAAAGGCATTAGATATTTCATCACTGCTGTCTAGAACAACGCGGTTAGATATCTTCTGATTCTCTTGCTATGGCCAATGTTGAAATGTTTCTTTCCTATTATGTAGACACTACAATTGTTGCCATTGAGTTCCAATCACATCTCTTCATGCGCAAAAGAAATTTCGGAATCTCAGTACTCACACTATCGCGATGACATTTAACATTGAATTAAAAGACAAAGTTGGAGGTTTCGCATGGCTATGGTGGTTAGGCTGTGACTATGGCTACAAGTACTATCATGAAAGACACAGACACACAACTTTACCCTCGCTACAAACCTACTTCCACAGAAATAACAACCCCCAAAACTTTATGCGTAGCACACTTTATTGACATCTATTCAAAACAATTGTCACAGTGCTATCATCATAATTGGTTATTGCAAGATCCGGCCTACCATCACCATTGAAGTCGTTCACAGCCATCGAGCTTGGTCTACCACCAGTTGGAAATGTTTCGGTTGCAGTAACACTGTCTCGACCGTTCCCAAATAGTACAGTCACAGTATTGTCGCCGGAGTTTGCCACAGCGACATCCAGCTTACCGTCAAGATTAAAATCCTCCACAACGACTGATTGTGGATTTTTCCCTGTTGAAAAGCTACTTTGTCCAATAATATTGTCTTTGCCGTTCCCAAGTAGTACGGTCACAGTATTACTATCGTAATTGGCGACGACAACATCAGGTTTGTTGTCACGGTTAAAATCTCCGACAGTAACTGATCTAGGATTTGCGTCGGTTAAAAAATTCCCTTGTCCTATAGTGTTGTTTACGCTGTTTCCAAGTAATACGGTCACAATATTATCACCAGAGTTTGCCACAACAACATCCAGTTTACCATCAAGGTTAAAATCCACGAAAGCGACTGATTGTGGATTTTTGCTTGCTAGAAAATTCCCTTGACCGGTGTAGTTGTTTACACCATTTCCAAGTAATACAGTTACCGTGTTACTGTCGTAGTTCGCAGTGGCAATATCTGGGTTACCATCAAGGTTAAAATCTCCGACAGCAACTGATCGTGGATTGGTTCCGTTTAAAAAGAATGTCGCATTTAATTGAATTGTACTGATTCCATCCCCAAATAACAAACTTATCGTATTATCGTCGGAGTTCACTACAACGATATCTGGGTTACCATCAAGGTTAAAATCAGTTACAGCAATCGATTGTGGATTTTTACCAGTTGAAAAGTTTCCCTGTCCGATAATATAATCTATACCGTTCCCCAGTAGTACAGTCACTGTATTATCACCTGAATTCACGACGGCAATATCCATTTTATTGTCACGGTTGAAATCACTGAGAGCTACGGCGACTGGACGAGAGCCAACAAAGAAGGATCGTGAATTAATTACTAGTTGACAAGATGTAGCTAAGCAGATGAAGAAATGCAATGAACAGCAGACTATACAAACATAACTTTGGAGCAAGGACGAATACAGAAAACGTACATGCACAACTTTCTTGTATATATGCGGTCAATGGTTCAACCTGCCTATGTGATGCATATTTCGATGCAAATATGATACGGAATTAATTCACTGACCTATTTACCTGTTTCGTTCCAAAAATTACAAGAAATGGTTAATTCAAACAAAGAAAACATTTTGGTGTAGTGTTACAACTTCTACGATTCTTTTACACCAATAATGGCTCTGTGGTCTAAGCAAGTCAGACCGCCAAGGGTTATTGTTGGCTTACCCCACCATGTATGAGTCATACCTAACTCTGATTCACTATACACATTACTGAAGACTTGCATTTCACCACTAGAGAGCCTTTCTGAAACATGATTATCAATAAAAATTGAAGGTTATAGCGATAAACTTGATCCTTTCTCTTTCTCGTAGAGGAGAGTCTAAGAAAAATAAAATGCTTGCTTGCTTGTATGTCCGCACTTCACTGATTGGCCGAAGAACAATGGGAGAACAAAAGGAATCATTATCTCTGCAACTCCATCTAAGGTACTCGATACTGAGGAATCCGAATCTATGGTCAGTTTTAATGGATTAATTATTATTAATAATTAGTTAATAATTAACAATTAATGTTTTCCAAAAACATTCACCACAGATAATCGATAATGGGGAATACGAATCTGAGATCAATGTTTACTTATTTTACTAGTACTGTTAGTGGTTTTTCCAGAGAAATTAATCAAAGATTTTTTTATGTAAAAGACCAGAATCTATGATGAGACTGTGTTATTAATGTAGCAATGATCAGAAATAGTTCGATTTACTAATCTCATCAAAGGTTTGGAAAAAAAACTTCACTGGAGGAATACGAGGTGGAGAATTGCAGTCTATCATGAGTTAGCTTTACTAATGTAGTTATAGCAGCATTTAATAAGGTTCACTAAATGCCTCTACTAAAAGACAAAGGTTTAAGGCTAAGATATCATTAATAGTTACATGTATAAATAGGTATCAAAAACCCCACGCCGGAATAAAAGGTCATGGCCTTCTATTATGAAAATTAATATCACTCCTCCGACCTTGGCCGAGTATTGTGGGCTATGTTTTTGCTAGGATTTACCGATAAAGTTAAAGGTTTTGAAAAAACTTTTTTGCCTTAAAACAGACACTTTCAGCAGTCAAATACTGGAAAACCAGTTTCTTAGTAGGAAAAAGTCATTTTTTTCACTAAACCTTGATTCCTTTTACAAAGAGCCAGATTTTTTACATAAAACACCAGATTTTCTACTGAAAAACCAGGTTTTCAGTGCTAAACCCTGAAAACCCACTGGATTTCTGAAAAAAGCGTCTAGGGATTCCATGGTCTTCTATTACGTCCTGTGAGATTTTTCTTGCGGTTGGTCTGATAATGAAGGTGACCTTTTATTCTAGCGGGGGGGGGGGGGTGGCAGGAGTTTACATAAAGATGAATGATTCGTAGCTGTTATTCTCAAAAGAAACCTGAAATGAAAACCATCTACCTGACAAAAAGACTGAGCTTCTTCCCGGTCTTTTACCTTTTGTACCAAACATGCCTGTAATTCTTACTGATAACATTGCCTGTGAACTAAGGCTCTCAAACGGTACTCAAGGAATTTTTCGTGAGCTCTTTTACAATGATCAGGAGAAAGAATCCGGCTGCTTTCAAGGTGAACAGTGAGGTGTTTCCCTCAAATACGACCTACGTCCGTAAGCTGTTGTACGCACTCGTGGAAATCCATACATCACGAGTGGAATCAAGCCTCGATGGTTTTCCTCCGAAACTGATCCCTATCCCCACTAGTCACCAACAAAGTGCAAGAACACAATGGCTAATCGTGCCTATCTTCGCGATAACTACTTAAAAGGCTCAAGGACTCACGATGAGCACAATTGTGGTTGATCTTCAAATTTCAGTTGAAACATTGCAAGTAGCATCTATATATGTACTGCTTATTACAGTGAAGAGCGCGGAAGATGTGACCAATCTTCGACCTTTCGACACAAAGGTTCTTCAAGTCCGGTCGTCTTCTGCTCAGGATGCTGAACCGAAATGTCTAGATGAACTTGACAGAAAGACACAACGAGAGTATGCTTCTTTTAATTTTCGAAATTCCGTGAATGAATAATATCCTGAGAGTGCAGTCTTATTGCACGTACAAAAATGGTGCCATAAGTTGAAATAATGCAAAAGGAACTATCTATATATGTTCATTCTCTTTTTCTTTCATTTTTTACATATTCCTTAATTACTATAGTTGTTTCTTGACTTTCGTTCTGACAGGCGTTTTCCCTTGTATGCTCTCTCAGTTTATTCCTTTATTCCTTGTCTTCTCTCACGTAATAACTCATATAGTATTGCAGCTATATTGCTTTTCTCTGGAATATCCGACGCTCAACTTCACAAATGCTGAAAATATCTGCTGATTTATATGTTGTATACAACATAAATTAGAAATAAACTTATGTATCCAATAAGATATTAAGGATCTGACATTTAGAAATAGCACTTCTACGAGAAAGAGCTGAGCGAGTCGGTAGAGGAGCTTTGCTTGCTTCCCTGACTGGCTCCAAAATCCATGGGCTATCTGACTATTGATGCTACTTTTGTCTTACATAGAGAGAATTTTCACTAGTAAAAATGAGCAGTCAATCTTCATATGCTTGCTTTTGCTTTCGGCGTTTGGCCTGTTATTAACATAGTCCAGTTCACTAAAAGCGAACAGAAAATACTCCGCATATCAGCATACTTGGAGACTAGGTCAAATTTGTTCCTTGTGACATTTTAATTCTGCACAACTGCAGAGTATAAAAGCCTTTCGGAAGTATAATAGCCTTAGTTCATTTTATATAAGACTTTCTGATAATGCAGACCGCATGCTACACTTTACTCCACTGTTAGGAAAATCTTCAGGAACTATTAACTTTTCGGGTTTCACCATCACATAGAATTTTATAAAAATAAACTCAATAAAGAATGGAATGAACTAAGAAGCTCTACAACATAGCTTTGGCAACAGGACATAATGTAATTAATACAAAATAGAAGTCAATATTTAATAAATTGCAATGATGAACCATGTTTTTATTTTGTTTTGATCATAAAACTTGATAATACAGTGAGTTGATAAAATATACGAGGAGTATTGTGATGAATAGTGCCTTAACATGAAAAGCATATACCGCCCTCTATTATAGAAATTGTCATGGTAGCCAGTAAAACTAGTTTAATGTATCAAAATAAACACTTCTATGATATATTTTTCCAAAAGAAAATAGTGAGCAAAACAAAATATTGAAAGAAGTCTAGACCGACTCGGCCTTTTACCGTTACCGATGGCAATACTGTTTCATCTTTACACAAGGATTGGGGGCTTCATGAATAGAAATATATGTGTGTGCATGTTAGTCGGGTTTCCAATATCCTATATTTAAAACAAAAGCTACCAGAATCAATATCCCTCGGTTTTATTAGTTAGTCCATGTTGAGTTTTGAGTGAAACCTATTGAGATGCTATCAAGTTATAACCAATTCATGAGTTATTCCTATTCAGAAAGAATACGGCTTTCAGTGATTAGTTGAATATAACTGAAGAAAGGAGAAGCCATTACTGGTTAACTTTACATCACATATAGGTCTAAGTGCGAATTTTGAAATAGGCGAAAGACAGAGAACTATTAGATTCACTATGCTTCAACAATACACGAAAAAATGGATACAAGCAGTGGTAACACTGAATATTCAACCCATTTCGATCACTATCATTTTGAAAAAAGATCAAGAACAGATAAATGTGTCTTTATTAATTTTTAAATAAGAAACAATAGTAGATTTCGATTAAATTAAAATCTAATCCGAAACCCAAAATCAAAGAAAACCCTGCGTATGATGATCAAAGTGAAAAATCAAGGCGAACTCACAAAATTCTATTTAATGTTAAACCAGTAGAATTAAATGCTCTTAATTTCTTCATTGTATTTTGCTTTTCTTCGTGAGTTCTTGTTGAAGTGTGTGAAATAGAAGTTATGGATTTTAGACGGTATTCAACAAAAACACGAAACTTTCTGTCTAGATACAAACTGATCACATCAAAATACAAGTAAATCCAAACAGCATGTGAATAGACAAGTTACGCCCTAGAGAACGTTCACCATATCTGAGGATGTATTTGTCACATTCCTCATAGATCCATTTTTTGCTTATCATTCTCTCGGATTTGAGATAGATTAGAAAACGAAAACTGAGTCACCCCTCATCAATCAAGTGTTGCTCATTTCCATTATTTCTCACTAACACTAGTGTTAATCTCCTTTTTACTTGACATCTACTAATAAACCGATGTAAATATTCATTATAGAATTGGCTGCTTTTTCATCTACTATACTGAATTACTGAGACAAATCTATCTTTGAATAGATTGATGAATTGGTGAAATCATTAGAAGTTAGGATCATGACGCTTGTGTTTTCTAACCTGATTGACGAAAACTTTCAAAAGAATTTGACCTGAAATCGTTTTCAGTATCGTGTGTAATCATGACACGGAAAGCGTTTTAGTCTTGCCTGGCAGTTGGACTATGCTGCCCATCGATATGAGTTGAACCTACAGTAGCATAACTTAAAAGTGGTCCACTTTCTTAAGCATTGTTGATTTGTATGTTTCATCATATTTTTTATTACTCTATAGTAAGATTATAGCAGTTTCCGTTGGAAAGAGTTAAGCAATAATGTCAAATACTTAGTCTCACTTGTACATCGGAACCTATTGAAATTTTTCTTAATTCTTCCTTTTGTCTCTACCTGTGGTTATATGGTAGATTGATATTTTATGCTAATGAGTATTCATGAAAAGTCCTTTAAATTACTAAATATGATGATAGAAGTTCATAGATAAGATTCCGGTGAGGCGAACTATCAAAATCCAGTATAGGTGCTTTTCATTACCCCTCGAAGCTTGTATAGAGTCTAGATATGAATAATTTTAATGAATATGAATAGAAGCTCAATTTTCAGGCAAGTATATCATATGCCGCTCGATCAATTGACTCCTGAAACATATAGATTACTTCTTATTGCATTCAGAGCGCGAGTACATGACTGTATCAGTTCAAGAGCTTCGATGGAATTTTGGGTCAATTTTCGTGTACGATCGAAAAACGAGAGTTAGGATGACTATATTACTTCAATCCAGTTAAGTCTATGTTTACGAGAGTTAAATCTGAAACATCATGCAAGTATTATTTTCTATCACATGAAAATTGTTTGTATTGATTTACTTTTTGGGGACGCTACTTCATCATTCTTCAATGCATCTTCTAATTTTCTGAGGAGGAAATCACTTTTATAGGATATTAGTGATATTTGGTTCTTGATCTTCTATTTAAAAAGTTGATCTTATTCAGAAGTGCTAAGGGAATATTTTATCGCTTTTTTGATCTCTAATGATCTTCATGGATGGTCACAAAGCTTTTTAACATAGAACGTGGAATGTAAGTCAAAATTTCTTTCGTATATATACTTCAACGCTGGTTGTAAGACTTGTTTCATAAAACAGATCACTCGTCAAAGAAACGTCACAGTAGTGAATCGTCATTCATTTAGGTGCGAAAATCTCAAACACTATTTTCCTCTTCTACTTGGACACTGAATTCTCTCTCCGTGAACGAAAGTATCTATAGACTTTGAATCTGTATCAAATTGCTACCCATAGTCATTTACTTTCGTTTCTTATTTTTATGACCAAGAAAAAGGAAGGATGAAAAACCATGTTTTGCATTTATTTTCTTCTCGAAGAAAGTAAATCGTGTCTCATCTTCTATTCTAGCATGAAAGTGAAATGAAGCTATTGAAATGTTAAATAATGCAATGATCAAAAGAATAAGAAATTATAGTCGGAAATCAAACCTTTTTCATTCGTAAATTCACATTATAAAAAGTTCGCAGTTTTCTATACTAATGCTTTCACTTCCGTTTTCTTGAAAGAAATTCATGTTACTATCATTTTTGTCTTTCACCATCCCCCCTCCCTCCCAGAACTATAATTCGGACCTGTGGATCCTGCAGAAAAACGCCTGAAATCACTGGAGCGTGGAAGCAGTATTCCGGTCTGAAATTGCCCGTTTTTTCCCGGTGGATTCCTGCCAACTTCCTGTGCTTTCTCGCAGGAACCGATCGGAAAAAAAACCGAAAATTTCCTAACGGAATATTGATTCCATAAAATCGACAGAATGTCTTCGAACCGAACTGTTTCGCGCCAGAAAGTTTGAACTTGGCCACAGCGTTCAGTGATGCACTTTCTCATTTGTCCTCAAATGTAACCAGTTATTGAAATTTTATGGCAAGTACGTACCGCTTGAGAATCCTTGTTATTCAATAAAGGAATTCCATTATATGATTTCCTACATGAATTTTCGAACGAAATACTTTCAGCGTGAACAACAGTTCAAGACAATAATATACTACTGTTTATGAGCCCGTCGGGATAAGCCACGACGGGTTTCCATATAACCTGGTGAATCCATAGCGGCAGGTTTGACTGATACTTTATGGTTGAATAGAGAAAAGTGTTCGATGAATTCCTGCGAAAACCGTTTCAAAAACTTTTCTTCTGCTCTCGAGATATTAAATTTTTTCTGAGAGCATTCCTATCAAAAACTGACATTTTTTGTGATTTTCCCTGACACTCAGATCTTTTCACGGATGCATTTGTTTCACTTGAAATTTTGAACGTAAATCTATCTTTAATGAAAGTATTTTCCCTGAGAATATGAGTTCGAACGGATGAATTATCGATGAGTTGACTTAGAGTACCGAGTGCATTAAAAGACATGCACTTTTTCGCGTTTTGTGCATATACATATGGATTGAACGGATAGTACCAGAGAGCTAAAATTCTAAACATAAAGAGATCTCCTCAACTACTAACTCCTATGCAAAATTCAGCTCTCTAGTTCGTTCCTGTCGTTTAGGCGACACTCGCCAAAAATGCGATTTTGACCAAAATCACGACTTTGAGAGAGGTCATTCCAGAGCAAAACCAGCTCTGTAGAGGGATGGTTATTATGGTGTTAAACTACACTCTTGGTACTATAAAGTCACACAAGAATCAGGGTGGGATACCCTAGAATACCGTGTGGAGTCTTATTGAAAGATGAGTCATAAATGGGGGCCCAGATTCAAGCATAAAATCTACATAGTACGTCAGAAATTAATGAAAAATTGATAATAAAGACAACTTTTCATAAGGAATATGATAGTGATGTTAATTATAAACTACATTGATTCTGCCCCCCCCCCACCACCACATATACCTCAATTACTACAGGTAAGATGTTTTGTGTTTTCAACAATATCTTGTTACTTGTGAGAATTTCAAGAAAGTCCAAATGTACACAATTTCTAACGACCGGTAAGATATAAATATGTTCTATTCATCATTTTTATTTTGTTTCTTTCCTTATAGCACCATGTCACTTCACTTTGTTATTTTAAAAAAGTATACGATCGATCATTCAACCACAACTTCTCCTTGTTTTTGTCTGTAAGAACGTTTTTCTCTTTGTTTGTCAAATGTGTGTAAAGTAAAGTGCATTTTCATCAAATGATTGTAATGATTAATTACTTTGTGCACATCATTCATAGGCATGCACCGAGCTCGAGCTACCCGCGGTTCGGCCAGACTCGGACTCGGTTCGGCTCGGGCTCGGTGCTACCCAGGCTCAGTCCTAACCGGTACCCAAAACATTTTTTTTTGTTATTTAGTGGAAACCAGAATAATCAAAAATTGAAAGTACAGAAACTTATCTCGTTCATAAAGATTTCATACCAGAGATTTCTAATCTTTTCCAGTGCAACCCACGTGACTTGCTTGATACAACAAAACAAGAGTAGAACGAAAACAATTATTCCTTAGAGCCGGTACACCTGATTTCTCCAGAAAAATGATAGTTCTCAGGGTTTCCTTTGTAACTCAGCTCATTGACATCGTAGAAAGCTTCATTTATTTGTCCGAAATAGAGTAAACAGTTCTGCATTGATCCATGTAACTCTCACTGAAAACTAATAAGCCGTTGTTTTTAGGCGAACCCCCTCGTTTGCGGCACTTTTCGAAAGATAGTCATCCATAAAATTTGAAACGTTCAGTATAGATTGATTTCGAGGTGTAGAATAAAAGTTATCATAGAGTCGAAAATCGTCGATGCGTCCTTGTTGGAGATATAGGGGTCATAACGGTCTTACACCGGTCGCTTAATCACTCCTGCTTCTCTGAGGAAGTACGTTTATTTGAGCTGCAACGTTCTTTAAGGATACTAGAGATACTCTATGGTTTCTACTTATTTTGGTTTCTTTCTATCTCGTTCCTTTCGAATAAAAAGGCCAAAATACGAAGAGCATCCTAAAAAATGCATATTTTTTTGGAATAATGCTTGTATTGTGGACCTGGGAAAACTTGGCAGTACAATAATTTTCAATGTAATAATTTGTATACACCCTAAAGCCAGCAGTAGACAAAAAATCGATCGGTGAGATAAATGATCATTTCTAGAGGAAAAATGTCGTTCAGCTCAAATATGAATTTTCTTTCCTGCCTGTGTATACCGGACGATAAACTATCTAAATATATGTCCACGTGTGCACCGCGCGTGTATAATCAACTTTCTTGTATTGAATAAAATGAAAATAATTGAAGAAATTATCAAGATAAAGAGGAAAATAGCTTGGAGGCATGAAACAGCGCTCCTAGAAAGAAAACATAATATCAAATAAAATAAAACACATTCTGTAATGTCGTGATCACATTTCCATTGTAATACATCTTTCTGTTTTCTTTCTGTTAGGACTTTGTTGCGTGACTCATCTTGATATATAGTTATACATTCCTATCTATTTACGTATATATATATATATATGTCTTTCTTTGAAAAGTCAGTGACAACTATAAGCCTCGTTCGTTTCTTTTCATTTTTTCCCTCGTTGTTTCTATTTTCTTTGAAGTCAATAAAAGATATTATTGACCGTGAAACCAGTTGTCTTCTACACAAACGTGATACATGAAACATTCGCGCATGGTTGATCAAAGCGAGACCAATGCAAGTTCTTCAAAAACATGACCAAGACTCAGCAAAAATATTATGCTATTAAACAAAACAAAATTCACGCGAGGAAAGCTACATTACTATAAGTAAGAATATTCCCCTTCTCCAAGTTTGATAATTTCTTCATATAAGAACTTACGCATGATGTGTTTCGTACCACAAACGCCACTACAATTATAAATAACCCTTCCCTCGATATTCAGATAAGTTAATATTCTTTTCGAATAAATTTTTTTTCTTTAGGAAAAATGAAATACAGTGGTGGCAAAAATTATCCGTACGATTTTATTTTAATGATAACTCAGTATCCCATCGGTATATTGAGACACGGAAAATGGCAAAAGAACCGCCATGACTTCTAGGATCTACGCTTCAAATATCAAGTCGCTCGGCTGACATGTACTTGAGATATTACTAGATTACTGGGAAGAATAGGCGATTGACTGGCAAAATTTATTGGCACGATTTCATTTAATAATAACTCAGCATCCCAGCGGTATTTCGGGACGCGGAAAATGAGAAAAGAACCGCCATGACTTCTAGTTTCTACGCTCAAAATATCAAGTTGTTTGACTAATATGCGTTGAAGATATCGGCACATTGATAAAAAATGAAATAATTCATTCTCAAAAATGTTTTACATGAATCAATAATGTATTGAACTGTCGATTTGACCATACGCATAATTTTAGCGATTTCACCAAAACTCTTGCCTGATAAATAGTGATCTTTTGCTGGTTGTCAAAAATCTTCGAATATTCTTTGCTTTTCGGCATTTAAATGTTTCGTGAGACAAAATGAGAGTCAATGTCTCCTGTTACTGTTGTGAGATTTTTTGTCACGATGCGTTTGCCTATATGACAGAAAAATGACTTCTCTTCCATAGCTAAGAGCATTTACATATAAGCGAAAAGGAAAGATCGAGAATATTCTAGTGGAAAGAGAAATTCCACGACAACAAAGATAAGAAAGAAAATTAACGAAAGTATGAAGGAGAAAGACTGAACGCACTCACTTTACATCTATCCATTAGAATAGCTCTCCCTAACCAGAGTAAGCGAATTTAGAATGGATTTTTTATTAAAATGCCACTCGTCACATCCTTTTTAACGGCATTATTACTGAGTTTTTTAGTCGTGCCAAAAAAGTAGTGTATCGATATGATAAATCGGATGAATAATTTTTTTGAATGAATTATTTCATTTTTTATCAATGTGCCGATATCTTCAACGCATATTAGTCAAACAACTTGATATTTTGAGCGTAGAAACTAGAAGTCATGGCGGTTCTTTTCTCATTTTCCGCGTCCCGAAATACCGCTGGGATGCTGAGTTATTATTAAATGAAATCGTGCCAATAAATTTTGCCAGTCAATCGCCTATTCTTCCCAGTAATCTAGTAATATCTCAAGTACATGTCAGCCGAGCGACTTGATATTTGAAGCGTAGATCCTAGAAGTCATGGCGGTTCTTTTGCCATTTTCCGTGTCTCAATATACCGATGGGATACTGAGTTATCATTAAAATAAAATCGTACGGATAATTTTTGCCACCACTGTATTTCATTTTTCCACAGCATTTTTCCCATAGAAATTTCGACTTTTCCGCTGCGTTTTCATTTTTCTGCTGAGGAATATGTATATAAGTTGAAGTCAGAATCGACATGAAAGAATTTTTCCTGTAGCGGAAAAATGATATTTAATGCGGTGCGAAGCACAACATTTATGTAGTCCTTCGCGAGTTTTCTTTTTTACGGTGCGAAGCACTGTATAGCGTTCGGTCGTGGTCGCCATCTTTTTTTTCTTTCACGACTTACGCATCCAAGCTCCATATTTTGTGTCGCGATGATCTCAAGAACGACACATCGTCCGATGCTCGTTGAAACGTCATCAGAATCATTGACACCCGAATATGTGAAAAATGTTTTCCGATTTCCTGTATCAGCTTTCGTTCGCCCAAAGTAAAAATCCGGACATTATTAATTATCTGCGGATTCTATTTTCATCAAATTGGTCCAAACAGATTAAGGGTTGGCGCTGATCTCAGCAGTGATTAATTATCGCTAGCAGAACTAATTAACATTGGTGTGCTACTGATGACATCTTTTCAATTAATTATCAAATCTTTCTAGAGGACTAATAAAGTTTCTTACTCGAAATCAAGTGCTTCCCACGAAGTTTCGGTTTTTAGCTCAGCTCGACTACCATCAAATTTCTTCATTTCTCGCGTACGGATCCCTTTTATCATTTTCGGATGTGATCATCTCGAGAACCGAGAATTAGAAATTTCTCGTTCAAACGTGAACTGATAGTGTCGAGATTGAAATGCTCCCTTCTTTTTTCAAATCTCTAATCGAAGGTTCTGTTAGCTCCCAACTATCGTTCGAAAGTCGCAAATTCGCACTTAAATTTCAGTTTTCATGGTTCAAGATAATTAAAATGACTTCAGCAGTAAAAGTCATCGATAATTCATTCGTTCGAGCTCTTATTCTCAGGGAAAATACTTCCATTAAAGATAGATTTACGTTCAAAATTTCAAGTGAAACAAATGCATCCGTGAAAAGATCTGAGTGTCTGGAAAAATCACAAAAAATGTCATTTTTTGATAGGAGAGCTCTCAGAAAAATTTGAAACGGCTTTCGCAGGAATTCATCGAACACTTTTTTCTATTCAACCATAAAGTATCAGTGAAACATGCCGCTATCGATTCACCAGGTTATATGGAAATCTGTCGTGGCTCATCCCGACGGGCTTTTATGTATTTCTACAATCTATAGGAAATTGTTCCAAGTGTTCTGTATCGTTTAGGAGTTCAGGAGATATGAAATAAATTTGGACACATGTAAAAATGCTCCCAGGATTTGCGGAGTAAATCAATTGCTCGATTTAGCGCTTAAAAAGTTTTCAAAAACATACCTGGTATGCTGGTACTAGTACTAGTGGCGGTAGAGCTGTCAACTTTGGAACCTAAAACAGCGCCGAGAATGACTGCTACAGATATGATAATAGCCGTCAAGACGCCGAATAAGATGAAAGCTTTCTTAGTTCTATACCAGTGATATCTATAATATTTTTTGAAAAAGTCTCATCGAAAACCAGTTTCATAGAGAAACAGTAGGCTTACTCTACTTTTGGCATCTTCCAATCAACCCATGCATCTAAAACAACAGGTAATTAAATTTAAAATAAACGATTAAAAATTTTCCAAATACTTTCAAATGGAGGCTCAAGAAGTATTTCAGTCGGTATTTCCTGCGTCAAACGAATGATGTGTAGATCATTTGACTGACTTAGTTTTGATTGCACTTCCATATACGTTCCCGGTAGCAGTAACATTTCATCCTCCTTGTCAAACATTGAATGCTCCTTAATATTACGGGCGTTGAAAGCTTCGATGGAAAAGAGAGTTCTCTCACCCATATCTCCCAAATAAGCCGGGCTCTGTAATACATTAAGTGATGTCGTGCATGATGAAAACGCCCACCAAGTCACACGAGCGCCTAACGGATATTCGTCGTTAACATTGCATTTAATCCCACGCCAAACACTTTGTCGAGGCCCACATGGTATTTTAGCTAGCGCTGTGAGAAACAGTTTGAGATATTTGAACCATGGTCTCAATTCATCTCGAGGAGCTGTCTTGAGAGTATGATTTAGAACAGCATAAAGGCTACTGCTCGGTTCATTCCATTCCATCGTGTAGAGGCGAATCGCAGCTGATTCTTCACGAGACAGAGCTTGAGCCGGCTGTGTTGGAGTACGGTTCAAAACATACGCAACATAGCGGCGTATATCAAAAACAATGCCAACTAACGGTTCACATGCCGCATCAAGGGGGAGTAGTGGTTCCTGGGCATAGCCAATAATCGAATCAAGCGCTGTCGAATCAAAAGGACCATCTTCTAGTACTCGAGCATTTCTACGCGATATGCTGATTTCAGCGACTTCAGTCATATTCAGTAACTATTGGTGTTTTAGCCGCGGACCTCAATTAATTGACTAACTAGATCAAATTGTTCTTATCTGAAAGAAGTAAATAAATGGGTAATCAATGATTAATCGTTCCTGCTATGCATCTATAAAAAATGCTTTCGAAAGGTATGCCTCACATCTATACCAGAAAATAAAAATATGAGCATTAGGAAAGATACTTAGGAGGGCGACAATTACAGACTAATTAGACTTGGAGACAAGTAACTTAGTGAAAAACACTTCACATCATCACGTGATAATTATCTTTTATCTTATTGACTTCAAACATTCAAACCCTACATTATGATTTATAATTTATCAATAATAACCGTACGTAAAACAATTAATCGAAAAAATTTACTATTAAGTACTTTCAATAGTTTTTGTAGGAAGTTGAAATAGCACATAAAAAAGTTCACTTATAAATACTTATGCCACTTTTCCTGCAATTCAGTAAGAACTACTTTTGCAAGGACCAACAATTACTTAAGCAATCATGCTTTCAATTAATCAAATAACTCAAGCCTTCATTGAAAACTAAAGTTTTACTCTTACCTATGTTCTATCCATGCATATATTACTGTAAATAAAAGCTGGATCGTCCCCATAAAGCGTTAACGTTTAAATTAAAAACATGCGCATCTGATATTTTTATTTTAATCAGTGCTTGTTATAGAGACCTCTAGCATGCGAAAAACTATTGTTATTGCCTGGTGAACAGTACTTATTAGTACTTTCGGAAGTACTATAAAGTAATTACTTTTGAAAGCAAAAAGAAAGAATTGAAAAGTGCTTTCAAAAGTATAGAAAGTATCTTAAGGTACTTTTAAAAGCGAAAAAATAATCGGAAATGTACTCAATAGAGGAAGTTTTTAACCCTTTTTACATAGGACGTGCAGTCAGACCTATGATTCTCAAATATCCAGTGAGAAAATGTTTTTATCGAAAAATTGTAATGAATATTGACGATATGAAACATCTTTCATGTTGATTTCAGATGAAAAAAATACTAGAAAAGAAAGTTGGAAAACCCAGATAGTCTTCCGTTTACTATTATCCGTCCCCAGAAGTCACTGCAGTCGGATATCTTTTGCATAACTTTTGGTGCAAAGAAGATCAAGAACTGCGGTCTTCCTCATTCAATAGCCAAGACTCAAGAATATATTTTCTTAAGTAAGATGTTTTCAGAGGATCTCTGGAAAACCCCACTGGATTTCATAAAACTCCCGTAATAGAATATCTTTTTTTCTCCATTGATGAGATCAGGATCGGAAATTGAATCGACTTTTGTATGCTTC
>OENT01000439.1:0-56637 GCA_900239685.1 Rotaria macrura | reverse complement strand
GAAGCATACAAAAGTCGATTCAATTTCCGATCCTGATCTCATCAATGGAGAAAAAAAGATATTCTATTACGGGAGTTTTATGAAATCCAGTGGGGTTTTCCAGAGATCCTCTGAAAACATCTTACTTAAGAAAATATATTCTTGAGTCTAGGCTATTGAATGAGGAAGACCGCAGTTCTTGATCTTCTTTGCACCAAAAGTTATGCAAAAGATATCCGACTGCCGTGACATCTTGAATGGAGAATAGTATCTTGAAGATGAGTATTAAATGACCGTAGAACAAACTATAATGCAAAATTTTAATATGCTAATATCCATGATATTCTATGAACATATAATCTATGCTAAATGATACAGTTAAGTACTGCCATATTTTTAAAATCTCCCACATATTTCTTTTCATGGTGCAAAAATGCCGTTTCTCACTCCTTAAGTGTCTAAAATTTCATATAAGAAAATCTCTTTCATTGGTATAATTATATAGTTATGATCGAATACTTTCACTTGGATATTAATTTACATTCGTTCCTTTAGAGTTGGAGTATAAAGCTAAAAATTACAAGTGATGATACTTGCTATCTAGTTGCGTAAATGATTGGCGTGTTCTTTTTCATTGGAGTGTTCTTGCTCTCACGAATAAAAATATTTCTAATTAGCAAGCATTTTATATTGGTATATTAGTCATATGAGTACGTCACCAATTGAAAGAACAATTTTTTTATTCACTAAATGCATGATTACCCACTATAGTCTTATGAGTAGTCGTATTGGTATACCTTTACGTGAGGACAATATATTATGTGTAGGTAGCTACTCTTTTGAGACATTGATAACGCAGACATAAGATAGATTTTTTTCAGTAAAGAAAATAAAAGGCACTCACTTGCGATGTTTTTTTTATCAGGTTTGGGAAATTTATTTTTCTTTCTTACTCGGTGTCTTAACCTTCAAAACTATGATCACAATAAACGAATGAGAAAAATCTGTGATTACGCCATACATTGAAGTAGATTTACAAGTTTTTTATATTTTGTAATAAGAATAAAATACTTGCAAAATGCAATTGTCTGCCTCTGTATGAAGTTTTGTACAAGCAAGCAAGTAACACTGAAATTCTTGCTATCTATATAGATCAGTATCAATGCGAAAAAGAGGGAAGAGAGTAAATAATATTTTGTTTCCAGATGAAAACCAATTCTTTTCAGGATGAAAAGTATTGTGTTTATGCGTCAACGATTAATTATTTTTTTGCATTCTTCCAATGATTAGATAATCGAGCAGAACAAAATCTTAAGAGATAGTCCACGAGAACACCACCCAAGCAGGTTGCCGACGAAATTCAGATTTTGAAATAGACTAGTAGGTTCGATAGAGCACACAAAATTAGCTATATACTTACATTTCTAGAGTTTTAGACTAAACCCTTTTTGAGATAAGAGGCAGGCACTTGTTTGGGGGCCAAAAATGCATGTAAAAATGTGTGTTTTCGACATTTTTCTTTCGTCGATCATTTTAGCTCCAAAATGTGATCAACACAGTAATTGTTTTATACCGATCGATAGAACGACGTCTGCTCTACAAAATAGCATATTTTTTCTTTCTCCGCAAGCTATCTATGAGTTCTGAGAACTCTGGCATCATATGAGACTACCCAGTTTTTGGTCGGTTCTTACATGCTTTTTTGCCATTCTTTTCCCATTTGTAGCTCCATTTTTCAAGTGCCAAGAGCAGATTTCGAATACTGTTGTAGAGCGTGAAAAGGCGCATCTTTTGGTCAGAAAACATTTGCGTAAAAGTACTAGCAACCTTCTCAAAAATTGATAACAAAATGGTCTAGTGACGTCATTTTCAAATTCAAAATTTTTTTAATATCTCAATCATATCTTGACATCTAATTGACCGTTTTAGACGGAATTGGTGTCGTTCAACAGAGCATTGAAAACTGCTTCTGCTGCACTATCACAGTCGACGTTCTCATTTAGAGGTGTACGCCATACGGCTGAGCCGCGGCCGCCGCCGCCGCCATGAAATTCCAGATAATTTAAAGTACTGTCTAGCAGCCGCTGTATCAAAAAACCGCATCCAGCCGCTCCCGCCGCCAGAAGAAAAATTTTTGATACTAGAAATAGCCGCCGCTGATATTTTTACTAATGTGTCTGTAAAGTTTTCCTTTCCTCTAATCTCAAATTTTGAACCAGTCATACACTGTTTTAACAAAAGAGAAGAAAAGCAGATGATATTGTGTTTCAAGTAGAAAGAAAGAAACATCTTTACAAGAACCTAAAGCTGTTTTGGTCATCGATATTCGTATAACTTTGGTCTATACTATCGCTTGTTTACTTACACATTTAATTACATTGGCTAGCATTATTGTTTATTAATAATATTCGTATTATTTTCATACTATATTATTATATTTTTTTCTTTTTGTACTATACTGTAGTCTTATGTTTTGATATGTGCATTGTTTGTGATACTCGGTTTGTCTTGATACTCTTTATGTATTTCTTCTTTGTATGATAACAAAACACATCGTTTTTTTCATACATCCTATTTTAAAATGGCAGTAAATAGGGATTGAAATAAATAGAAACAGCTTAACAAAAAAATCATGAATATGAAACTCAGCCGCCGCCGCGTGCAAAGACTTTTAAATATTAGCTTGCGCCGCCGCCATGAAAATTAAATTTCAAGTTATATAGCCGCCGCTGAGGAATGGCCTACTAATTTAAATTGTCGGCCGCTGAGAACCTTAAAAAATTGAAACTTTGAGCCACCGCCGTTCTAACCTTCGGTTTACGCCTCAGCTGCAACCGACCTGGCCACCGATATGTAAATTATCACACCAAAAGACCTAATATGCTTTGTCTACTCAGAATGTTACATTTACCTCAATATTCTTTTATTATCTGACTGCCAAGAAGAAATCTGTCCACGGTCTTTAGCTGCCTTCACAATTATCCTGTCCATTGTTACAGTATATTTATACAATTCACTAGCATGTATGTGCTAATTCTAAAAATAGATCAGTGGTTTAATCCAAATTGTATAAAAACTCGAGTGAAACACCTGAAACGCTTAGCTGGAGAAGAGAAATCACGACAACTATTGAAGAAGCTCTCTGATTCGAAAGAATAACTAGCAACCGTTGGAACAGCATTGGTTTAATGTTTGAATGATGCATACGGACACAAACGAAATGCTTAAAATTCAACACAAGACTTGTAAACAATTATGGTCTCATGATCAACTTGTGAGAGTTTTTTTCATTTCTGACTCTGTTTTCTTAGTAAAATATTCGTTACTTCTTATTTAATTGTAATATTTGGCTTGGGCATGTCCTGCAATGAGTCACATACATGCTGTTAACTTTTGAAATCATCAAACAGCCTTTTTGTAAAATGTTATTTCAATCAGAAGGAAAACGATACATATTGTACTATGGAACACATCCATCTCAATCAATTCGATTAGTATATTGACGAGTACCAATAAAAGCCAATTTAAACTTCTCAAAAAGTTGAAGTTGTGTACTGAAAAGAGATTTTATTTACGGATTTTTGTTTCACGCACTTAAGCCTCTTGACATCAATCAATTTCCTTAACTTATTACACTATATATCTCACACATAAGTCAACCTCAATAAAATGAGTAATCTAAAATCAAACACAAAAAGTAATATGAAAAATATTCGAAATTTTAATTTATTTTGCGCTTTTAATCAAAAAGTTGATAATAGTGATGAAAAAAATCGTCAACCATTGATTGCATCAGTAGCATCGTTGAAGCTTGATTGGTTGCTATTATTTATCGACCTAGAAATACTTCCATAGAATTTATAGATAACTACTAGTTAGTAACTTGTTCATACCGTTAGGATAGACACAACTCATAATACCTTGCGGAATAAGTCCAGGTTGGCAAACACATATGTTATTAAGACACATGGAAGAGGCAACTAAACCACCACAATTTGTATCGGAATCACAATACATGCCTAGCACACTATCGTAAATGAAATAAGTAGTATCAGGAGTAGTATACGGCGTAGTAGTTGGAAAAGCATTAGCTGTAACTACTAAAAGTAGTAGGACGAACCACATTTCGAATCTAAAATCTAAATAAACACATTGTCAAATTGATTATGTGTTTATTTTCTAAGATTAGTTAATTCTTAATTAAAAACAGTACTTCATTCAGAGAAATTGCAAAAATAAGTCATCGAATTTTTTATAGAGATTAAAAAACACATTTGGTTCTAATTTTATACTGGAGAACGAATTGAACCAAGTTCTATTGGTTCAAGTTACGGTCTCTTTTCAGTATCATTGACGACTTTAAAGTTCCTTTCATTAAGAATTCGAAAAAGGTGCATTGAATGAGCGATGTATTGTGAAAAATTTTATTTCATTTCTACTTTTCTCTTAGCGATAGATTTTTTTATTGGAATCATGCGTTGTGCAATTTTATTAGCAAGTGGCTTAGGTAACAAATGATGATCAAGTTACATTTGATTTAATCGTTAATTTCATTCTTTTTATCTAATTTTTTGCCTGAAAAGTCTATTCTCATTGTCTTTCACCGTGCAATTGAAGCACGTTTGTTTCGATGTGAAATGATTTAAAAATTTTTTACTTGTAGTCTGATGAAATCGTAAGTACAATGTTATGATAAATTCATCATAGCTTAAGATGATTAAATTTTAATTTACGAGTGAGGAATTTAAGAATCAGTTACTGAAATATTAAAATAACAAGAATTCAATATCACATAAGAATACGTATGCACAATAACTTTTGGATTTAACCGAAGAGAATATGGCATAGATGAACTGATATAAAAATCATCTACTATTACTGATCAGTCGAACACAGGTATTATTAAATCGAGAAAATACAATATTTTACCAAAGATTAATTTAAGCATGTTAAACAAACGATCAAATGCCGTTTGACCCTTGCACACAGTAACACGATTTAAAAAAATATATGATAGTTCATTCTATTGTTTGTCGGCATTCTCTATATTTTTATAAAAAACGGTTATGTTCCTTACCTTGAAAAGCAACAGCGTTTGAATAAATGATTGCTTTTTTGTCATACTATTCCCTTTATATAGTAAGCTTCTCTAATGTAACAAGCCTTCTATCATCGATAGAAACGATTGTGATTCATTAAAACGTGAGCGCCGTGAAAACGTAGGTGCTACTTGATTGTTCTATTAATGCAGTGAAATCATAGTTACGCAGTAATAAGTAACACACTCTTTTTATTTTACGTATGGATTATTATTGAAAAAGAAACGAACAGAAAAGATACATCGGACTTAAAACAGACAGAAACTTAACGAACCTTGATGAAACTGAAGATCAGATATACTGTTACCGTGAAATACTGTTGAAAAAAAACTTTACTTGGATGTAGATGCATTTGGATTGAATACAGACTTAAGTTTATTGGCTAGTCACAGCTGGTAACTTTAAAAGTGGAAAATTTACTTTTGCCAACTGTGGTAACTACTGCTGAGATTCAGTGGACCGATGGTTGCAAAAGCTGCATACTCCCAGTCATTTTTTAAATCCTCTTTTTCCTCAAGAGACTATATGTACGTCGATGTCAGTGTCATAGTTGTGAACATGATTTTTTCCTCACCTTCGGAATCCTACACTGAAAAGTTGAAACGCTTCAAGTTGCATAGTTTATCTTGTTCTTTTGAACATGAATACAACAACGATTAAACTTAGATCTAGAAGTGTAAGCCGCTGCCGTCACTGACCTCTACACATATGCTATTGAACATTTCTCTGCTATTTTTCATCACAAGATTTGATAGAATACTTCAATTCTAAACTTAGCAACTACTTACATTTGATCCTCTGGTTTACCACTTCACTTGGATCAGTTTTTTACGTGTTGAATTAGTACAGCGGTAAGAGAAGAATACAAGATATTTGGGAGAATAATGTAACCAAATTAGAAAAAGTCAAGTTTTTTCTTTCAGCGCCTGTCTACTAAGGCTAATAGAATTTTACATAACATTTCCTTCTCCTCTGATAGATGCAACTTCTCTATTAAAGTAGTTATTGTATCAACTAAATAACGGAAGCATGTCTTCTATTGTGCTTCATAAAGCATTGTATACTCTGATAAGTATTCGGAAATAAGATGGATTCGAAGAAGTATCCTGTGAAATGTGTCCTATTCACTTCTTTTTCGACTATCTGTGCTTGCTAATCGAAACAGTAATTTTTCACTCTGTTGTTCTGGCTACTCGCATATAACTACAAGTAATCCAATATGGCTTTCAGTGATTTTTTACTAAAAATTGAGAAAGTTCCTGTTTATAACTTTTCTAAAAATATTTTGTTTCATACAAATCGATGAACACATGACCACTCCTTCTATTAATCAAATATGTTAAATTTTATATAAAGGGGCACTTATCAATCATTTTGCAATTTAGTTGTGGGCTCATTCCATAGAGAACTCGTTTTTCTAAAAATCTATCAAATTCAGTTTTTCCATTTAGTCTTTTAAGAAGAAGCAAAATCGAAACGATTGACATCTACTCAATCATATATCTACAAAGGTAAAATAAGCAGAAAAAATTATGGAAACCTTTTTAAAAAATTCTTCATCTGTCGATAGAATATTCAAAATGTGAAAGAAATGAAAAGGAGTTCTCTCTGGACAGGTCTATTACCTAATTTTTGCCCAAAATTAAATCTTCCACATGACGGTATAAGCTGAGAGTTCTATATGGCAAGTCTGTCTTTCAAAACAAAATTATTTTCCGAAGTAAATCCTAAAATTGTCTCATGTAATAGCTTGAAGGCTTGTTCTCATTAATAAGAGCCCCGAAAGTGTTGCAAAGATCTTGAAATTATAGAGTACAAAATTCTCTATCTTATGATGTTAAATGCTTTAGCTCGAGCGTCAACCTTGATGAGCACCGGCTTCAGCAAATGAATTCATAGTTAGAAACAATAAGAATTTGAAAATTAACTATTAAATAGGGGTCAATTTTTGAAAGTTCGCGTCGACAAGAAAGGTTATAATTTGAAAAATCGACTCGAGAGTTTTGTGTAGAAATGAATTATCAATAGAATGAGCTCACAGACACATTGTAAAAAAGATTGTTAAGTATCCCGCTATATCTGCAGCATCCATTGTTAGTGTGCTAAAATTAAATGTAAGAGGGTTTAATAATGTATCAATTGCATCGTTCATCAATTATTATTTTGATAGATTCAGTAGTCATAAAAATTAGCAAAATAATTGCATAGAAAAAATCACATACTTTAATCGGTTGATTTACTGAACAAGACATTCTGTAACGTAATGGATTACTCTAACAAAAGCCTTGTGTCAAAGAAAGAAAGAGAGAGAAGGTCTTACACAAATGGTCCACATTAAACAAAGCAATGATATCTGAGATTTGTCAATATCTCGACTCTATGTGGAAACTTTCTCTTCTTTGTACTTTGGTTCTTTTTGCTATACTCTTGGAAAAATGGACAACACTTCAGTTCTTTCCAGCTACTTACATATGAGTTAAGAATGAAGCGGCTAGAAATATATTCTTATATGGTAATGCTGAAGTTATCGCGTAGGGAATGAATAGACAAAAATAAATGTCATGTGCATTGATTTTTACCCGCATGATATATGTGTCATAGAGTTTGTTTTTCGTTCTATCATTCTCTCTTCCAAAGAAACTGACAACGAAAAATATATCAAATCATCAATAGTCGTTCTGTCCTATGATTCATATCTACGTCATTATGAAACATCGCACTAAGAATAGTATAATTGGCAAACGTGAATCATTCGTTAATACGAAGAACAGAAGCTGTTGTTGGTTTTTTTCTGCATTCAAACCATGGCACTGACTCAAAAAGAAACGAATGAAATGTAATCCCTATAGAACAGAGAAATTTCCAAAAAGTGAATAATTGGAAATATTCATAGTGTATTCGTTAGTCAACAATATAATATCATCTATTTATTGGACACAATATTTTGATAAAGCATACGTCTCTTTTTTGTAATATTTCCTGTTCACTATATTACTTAGCAACAATATGCCCTGGGGTTCATTCTTCTCACCCGTGCCCATAATCAATGAAGTCGTTGAGAACGTGATGAACAATATTCCTGGTTTTTCACAGCCACATCCACAGCAACTACCACAACCACATCAATGTAAGATTGTTGATTATTGCGCTATCGGTTAATTCTTGTAGAAGAATTGCAACTGATCAGAGGCATATTTTATTGAATTGTTGTTGTTTCATTGTTTTTCCGGCTTAAGACTAATACGATAACCACATGTTAATTTCGCAGGAAAAACTGAAATCGATAGTCTGATCAACCCATAGATACTACGTTAATACTTATCTATAAGATTGTTCCGGTTATTCCATTGTTCATTATACTCATTTACATCTTTAGATCAAGATCCATCGTTGTCTTATGAAAATAATCGATTGCGAGAAAAACTTGCCGAGAAGGAGAAAGAACAACAAAAGAAGATTGATGATCTGATTGCACAACATGATAAATGGACAGAAAAAATGGAGAAACGTGAAAAGCAACAAAATGAAAGAAACGAAGCTTTAGTTGCTCAAAATAAGAGTTTAGGCGAACAAATGAAAAGAAGTGAAGAAGAGCAACGAGCCAGAAACCGAGAACTAGCGGAACAAAATACTAGATTACACAAGCAAATAGAGGAATATCAGAAACAACATGAAGTAGAAATTAAAGAAATGACAAAATTATTACAAGAATTGAAAAAGAAAAAGTTAAATACTTTTGAAGATATTAACAATCATGACAAAGAAGCAAAAGAAGCGATTATCAAATTAGCAAAACAAGCGAAGCCATTCGGAATGGAAGGTAACAATGTTGCTCTTTTTGGCATCACATCTTCTGGCAAATCAACAATGCTCAATAAGCTGTTCGGTGAGAAGGTAGCCGAAACAGGTGTCGGTGAAACTACTGTGAAAATAGCATCTTTTAAAACTAAACATTTCGTACTATGGGATATACCTGGAAAAAATGATGAAGTATCTTATATGAGTATGCAATATATTTCATTCTTCAAAGGATTAACAAGACGTCTTATACTTGTTACACATACACTGAAAGAAAATTCAAGTATGATGAAATTGTTGGATGCAATAGGATTAGATTACGATATTGTAATCAACAAGATGGATCATTACGATGAACAAGAGCAAACAGAAATTCGTCAGAAAATCAATCAAGAGAAAACAATGATGGGCTTCAAAGGTATTGGTCGTATGTTTTTTGTTAGTGCTAAATTTCCACAACAATTTTCTGATTGGCTCGATATGGTTAATTATTTAACAAGTCCTCGCCAATAAAGAAAACAACTTTACACAGTTATTTATATAGTCTCAATTCTTTTCTATAAGTTTTTATATATTTATCAGAGATAACTCCAGACTTCGACATAGAAAATACTGTATTCACATGGATCACAATAAAATTTTATAAGCAAGATCTCTTGACTGTGCCAATCGATAAACGAACTACTCAATTATAAAGTATTTCGAAATTTTCACTATTAGTGCAGTACAAGAAAGAAGACAAGAAATACTTTCGTTCAAATTTTTGATATTTCAATCTATACCTTCATATTGGATTTAAGGAAATCATCAGCCGTGTTCTGATTCGAATCGAAAACGATCTAGATTATGATATCTGAGGTTAATGTACTCAAAATGATATTGTGACGTGTCTTGCAACGGAGATTGGAAAAGATATATTTCTAACGATGACGTTTCTTAATTACTTGGGTGTTTTTCTTAGAAAGATTGCTTAAATTATGCAAGTCTTAGTTTCTTAAAAGAGGAAATTTTCGAAACAATGATGTCATGAAAAATATGAGCCGAAGCATTCCTTGGGCATTACGGTAAAAGTAACGTTATACAATACCATTTTTCTACACTGTGACAAAAATATCTCGGTGATTACAAATCCATGAATCCTCTAAATCATAATCAACTATGAAGATTATTTAGATTAACAATCAATAAAATAGTGGTTAATTTGACCTTAGCTTAGCATGGGCTATCCTAAAAATACCAACCGCTGAATATTTTTAAAATTTAAAAGTTCTCAATGAGTGACGTGAAGGTTCAGCCGGTTTTGAAGTGGATGATAGTAAAAGATCTACACTCACACCCGCCCTCGCTTCCTTAATCGATCGACAAACTCATATTCTACTGAATAACTTTTCTCTCCCTTTTTGTGTACACATTAAATATTTATGAATTGTAGATTGTTCATCGCTTTCATCACATAATATATCCATGCTTGATACTTTACGGTTGCATGAGCTCTTTACATTGTTTGATACGAAGGGAATAGCTAAATTTCATATAGCTCCTCGCCATACCATTCACAAAATGTATATATATATATAGAGTTGTATTATCAGAGAGTTCTTAGTTCCGATTGGTACCTTGTGTAAAGAATCACCTTTGTAAGTATTTCAAGGCCTTAGTGACGATAGAAAAGATGAACGAGAAAATAATAGTTCAAGCGTATTTATAAATTCTTTCATATTATTATACGCTCTTTTTTGTAGTGAAGTTAAATGAGCGAGTGTTGGATACGCGTCTCAGTTATTTGTAGCAGTACTTCCACCTACCATGATAATAATAGGAATTTTCTGGAAAAAAATCTCCCTGGGGTAATATTAACGGCTAACTCATTTATCACCTTTTAATACGCGCAAGCTAATATTCATGGTGTGCTGGGAAAATGTCGAAAGGAAAAATATCGAAAGGAAAAATGTCGAAAGTGAAAAATAAAAAAAATAATCGTGTCTCTAGTATACGGCAATTCTAATCACATTTAGTTCATTGTTTTTCCTTATGATTTTACTAGTGTAGAAGTTTAGCCACTATTGATAAGGATGACTAACTATTGATAAAAGTAAAATAAAAGAGTTGAACAAAGAATTATTATATAACTATACTTGTACTGTCATGGCTGATGCTTTCGTAATTTTAACTGGTGAAATTCAAGCAAAATCTCCAGTTATTTCATTTATAAATTCAAATAAAGGAAAACCTCTACTAGTTGCCGATGAATATACTTTTAAATTGAATAAAGCAGCAACAACAACTAATAAGTATTGGATATGCACTAGTAATGATTGTGCACCTAAAGTGCATACTGATTCAACTAATCTATTGATGAAAACTATTGGCAATCATAGTCATCTTCCAGAAAAAGAAAAACTTGAGGTTCGTGCAGTTCGTGAAATAATAACATTTTTTATTTTTTTAAATATTTTTCTGTGTTAACATTTCAACTTAATTTCATGCAATAAAACATGCACTATGCATTTCCAACTCTCTAAAATATCAATTGACAATGTTTCGTGTCAATATTGTTTTTTCGACATTTTTCCTTTCGATATTTTTCCTCCTCCTTCTTTCGGCATTTCTACTTTCGACATTTTTCCTTTCGAAATTATGACGGCCAACCATATTCATCACCTACCTCCTAAGAGTAAGCGATGGGCAGTGACTACTTACCAACTACTATTACTAAATGGTACTATTTAAATTCAAGCAAATGATGAGTGGATGATATCTTGGAAGTATATGGTAATTTGTTCAAATTTATCTGAGAGAAGGCCATATACTTCCAATTACTGATAATTTCCTCTGATACCAATTGCAACTTTGAGCTTAATCTCATAAACCTATTGCCAAATGGCGAATGATGGTAGGATCAAGTTTCTGACCAAACTAATTTCAACAAAGAATCGCGTTGTTTGTCCATTGCTCTTCTTTTCATCCACGTTCTCGCTTGCGCACGCTCTTACCCTTCAAAAATCTTCAATGACAAAGAAAATAGTACATTCTTCGAAACATTTACGTGTTAATTGTCGGTCAAATAACACTCATCTTTAGTTTGTTTCAATAATGTTTGTTCTTATTCTACACAACTTTTTAATTGTATTATAAAGAGTAAATGGTTCTCGAATAAATGAGACAGCTAAGTAAAGCATACAGCTGAGCTATAGTTTTATACAATCGAAATGGTTGTGGATCTTATTAGTAGTCATCATAGACTGAAAATTGTCATTGATTAAGTTTCTTAGCCGATCCTGTTGGATAATTGACTTATTTAGTCGATGGTCGTCTTCTACCACTAGAAATTGTATGTTATCTAGTGATGATTGTTGTAACTTCACTAATCCGTCTAATGGCACAGTCGTATCGTTTCTTCCGGCCACAATAACAATGTTTTTCCAATCATTTTTGGGTAGCCACAATCTCTTCTTAAATAGAAGACCTGTTGCTGGTGCCAAAAAAAACTGTGTTTCCATTCCATACTTGTGTTTGAAGTAAAAACATGGGTATGAATCCACCAAAACTGCTTTCATCAAAATAATATCCGGTTTAAAATAATAGATGGCTATAATCACTTTCCAAAGTGACAGTGGAATTAATTAGTAAGGTTGAAGGTTAGGACTATAAGAATTCGGAAAATGTTCAGCTAGATAGAGAGATTTTTGACCATTGATACCGGATTCAAGACCATGGAATAATAAGACACGAGGAGTAGAGGACATAATAAATGAGTTTAATCTACCCAGTAACAGACAAACAAAACAATGATCGTGAAAGTAATACGCAATAGGAGTAGATCATCAATCCTTCCATCCAAAAAGATACTAGTCAGGACTACTTAAATAGATTGGTGAAAAAAAGCCACAAGAAAGCAAAGATCAAATTGTCTCAGAAGAAGTAGATCGATAGGCATAATTCTCTAGTTTCTATTACTACCTCTAATTCTAATTCAACATATGTTTAGGAAGCTAGAATAGAAAACCATTATGCAGTGTGCATCAGAAATGCGATCGGTTAAGGATTCTTTTAAACCGAACCGAGCCGAACCGATCCCAACCGAAAAGTTTGTATAATTTTCAAATTTCTTTAAGGAACTTAAGATGTTATTAGGAAGTTTGTCTTAAAAACTGATAATCGATGTACACTATAGATAAATATAGTTGTCCAGCTTTAGTAAAAAAATATTACACTTTTAAAAAAGAGATTTGCTGAAAAGTTAACACGCTTTTCAAGACATAATTCAAGTTAATGCACCGATGAGAATCTAATTGGAGACACCAATTAAAATATCTTTCTTTTCTATTGGCGACTCATCCATTATTGAACACTGTAAAGCAACACTTTATCTCGAAGTCCTGGATAGGGGTGGCACTTCAACTTCAACTTTAAAGTAAAGTTAAAATGGTTTACTTCAACTTTATTTTTAATGTTAAAGTGAATTTTCTTTTGCGTAATTACCACTACCCGGACTGGTTGATTGATACTCGCTAGACCCTACCCAACCTATAAGACGAAAAAAAAATGAAAAATAAAACAATTTAAAACGACTTTAAATAACTTTATACGTTGATCTTAAAGTTTAAAGTGGTTTAAAGTTGAGTAAAACTAGTTTATTTTTTCCTTCTGTTACGTCTCATAGGTTTCAGCGAGCCTAGCGAGCATCAATTAATCAGTCCGGCTAGTGATAAGTATAAAAAAGAAAATTCACTTTAACTTTTAAAAAAAGTTAAAGTAAATCACTTTAACTTTAACCTTTAAAGCTAAAGTAAAAACAGTTTAACTTTAACACTATACTTAAAGTTTTTAAAGTTAGAGTGCAACCCCTAGTCCTGGATTCTGATTGATGCATTAACTTTCAAGGGAAGACACGCATAAAATTAATACTGTATTATTTCTATAGTGTATACGAGGTCTCATTGTTTTGCTTTAATAGTTATACGGTGTGTAATTCGAAAATTTATAGGTCCAATTGACGAATAATAAATATACTCTTATATTGAGTGCGCCATCTGTTTTTACTTTTTTTTAATCATTGTTATCTTTTAAACAGCGCAAAACGGGAAAATGTGATAAAACGGTTAAAGAAGCTTCGAACCGAACCGAACCGATTTAGTTTTCAAAAATTTTTAACCGCACCGAAATCGGTTCGGTTAGAAATCGACTTAAGTCACATCTCTGGTGTGCATCCCGGCGTATGTTAAGCCGAAAATGGACAGTGAGGTTTTTAAAAATTAACATGGAGGCAAATATACTCCGTTAGATGGGCTACCTAATGAAGTGAAATATTTTATTCTATGACTTTTTCTTCTGGCGAAAGTCGAAAAAGAAATTAACGAAAAATAAGAAATATGCTAGGAAAAAGCTGTGTACAGTATAATCAAAACGCTTGATTTACCAAAGGTACAAGCTCACTTATTTTTACACCGAAATGTTCCTCAGATCATTGTCAGGGTGTGTAGGTGTAGTGAAAAGAAAAGGAAGTGTTCATGCGCAGTATAGGTGTTGAGGCAATAGTAAAAAAGAAGCATGTTGACTAAAAGGCTATGACTCATGAAGTGCAGAATCGTTGTACACTGGTCCTTTACATGTTTATGTTGTACTTTAAAAACTCATTTAAATTAATTTGTGTTTCTAAATAATGAATTTTTCAAAAATCAATAACTAATAAACGTATAAGAAATTTATCGGAAAAAAATTTTTATTATTAGTCTTGAAACCCTGCAAGGCAGAAATCAGAAATAGAATTCTTTACAAGGAACAATAAATTTAAGACATTTTCTTAAAATTGAGCAAAATAAAATAAACGAACAGTTTACCATTATCCTCCTCTCATTGACTGACAGCTATTAGCGAATAAAAATTTTTCTCTCCTCCACATTTATGCCTGCGCATTAAAACAAATATCGCTCACAGTAGCCTTCTTCCATCATTAAAACAGAGTAATTCAAAATAAATCAACGAATGACTTTTTATCCGCTCCTGCTCTATTAGGCCCCAATCAGACTAAAATTAAGCAATATTAATTTCATTTTAAGTCGATGCTCATTCATAGCAAGCAAATCTTAAATCAATAATGAAAATGGAAGATACACCTCTTTGATGTAGGTCATCCGTATAAAAATAGTGTTCGATGCACTTAGAGATGTCTGTATCGTATACGTGTAATTTACATAGAAATATTTTAAAATTTATTGTTACGCTTAAAATAATGATACAGCTTAATTAATCCTATCAATGAATAATCTTACATACGACGTGAACAAGGAGTATCCTATATTTAACGGCTTGAAGTATGAAAAGTCTTTGTAATATGTTTGAAACAGAAACAAACTATTTAAAAATAAACAATAGTTGTAAGAATAATTTATTATAATAGAAAACAAAAAAAATCATAACAGTTAATATATACGCATTCTTAAGAATAATAAATCTACGAAATATGCACTGAAATAAGTCAAAAAGAAAGAATCGTAACAAAAAATGACGCAGATTAATACGGTAAAAAACATGTAGTAAACAATAACAAGACAAAAAACATAACATTTGAACTTTTAAGAACCATTAATAATAATAACAAGAAATATATGACGTGTGTCATAAAAAAACTCTTCCAATGAATTTAAAAAAATAATCAGTGAACGCTTGACGACGATCATTTCCATCTGTACTTCAACTGCTACACGATTGTTTTTTCATCAATTACACCTGGTATATCCAAATACAACTCAGAATTATATTCACAAATAATACAAATATTATACGGGTGTGAGGCATCTGTGTGGGTGTGAACTATCGTTTAACAGAGACCAATACACCCACATCCTGCCACTTTAAATATTTATAGAAAATTTCAAAATCTATTTGGGATTATAGGCTAAGTTAAATATTCTTGACATACCATTCTTTTCTCAAACATGTTCTCAGCTCACCTTCGATATATTGTTCTATCACAATGGTCTGTTGAAGTGTCGATAACGATGGGGGTGGTAGTCGATAGGAAACATGAAACCAGAGAAAACAACAATGACAACAGTATTCTCATTTTGTACGTCAATACAAGATGATTTTCTGTTGACAAGTTCGATTTTTTTGTCACGAACGTTACGAGTATCGTCCATTTTATTTAATTCTTCTTTTGAGCGCATTGAGATATGGCATGTTGTGATTTGCATAATCCGGACGATTCCCGAGATCGTTTCTTTCTCTATTCTATGATCATCCTTCCATTCATATCATCGTGTTGTTATGCATTCGATGCTTGGTATCACTATGTCTACCATCCAGAATCACGCACCTACCAAGGACTTCTGTCAACGATTGTTATCGTCTTCAGTTATCTTCAATACTGTGCACCAATACGATCTCGGCAATTACTAGTGGTCTATCATAGCTTATTATGGACAATCATGGAAGCAGCCAATCTTGGATATTTAATTTTCTATATTCAGAAAGGTGATACATTCAAAGTTATTGTTTATCTATCGTTCCTCATCATTCAAACATATTTTACCGTTGGTCTTTTCTATTGTCGAATTTTGAACAATTTCGAATCGCATATCGTCGTAGAAAATAAACATTTATTTCATTTTATATCTCGATTGGAAGTTATTCTTACCATATACATACCGATCTATTTGAAGATAAAATACACATCACTGACAAGAAATACCATTGCTTTTTTTCTTCTATTCGATTTCTTCTCAGATTCTTATCATCGTTTTCAAGGGATTTGGATTAAATCTGCCTTGTATTTATTTGTGACAACGGTGACAGTAGCATTGGCAACTGAATGGTTCTACTTTAATAGTAAGGATCATGTCTATGAAATTATATCACTTATTGCTGAAATCGTATCAACTTTCCTGTGCAATACAATTATTATTCTACAATTTTTTCCGTTTCATTTTAAAGCTCAACGCATTAAACATATCTTTCGAGATGCAATGCGTATAATGAGAAATCAATATATTGCTGCTCAACATCATATTAAATCTGATATCAAGATAGCCACGGTCGTAGATAAAAATTCAATGAATCTTAGTTTAGATTCTTCAAACAACGATGCACGAAGTCTTGATGCAAACATGACCAATACATACATTTAACAAGATAAGCTATTAAATGGATGAAAGACTTGATCTTGTTTCGTAGAAGTAACAATTAAAAAGAAAATTCAATTATGTTTGCTTTATAGATCTTCTTCACACTTTGATATACTTGAATGTGGCAATATTAACGATTGTTCACCATTCACTTAATACATATTAGTTAAAATATCTAATGAGTTTTTCAAGTGACGTTTTCTATGGTTTATTGGGAATGGATGTGAAATTCTTCTCAGCAGTTATTCACTTTGTTCTGCCAAAGAGAAGAGTGAGACATTGGAACATAACTGAAGACTTTACCATCACCTAGTTATTTCTGCAAATGTTTCAACCCAATGAATTATGACTTTGCTCATATGAAATAAACACATTTTGGTACCAGAAATATTTGCCGTTGAATTACTACTATGCCAATTTTTCTCATCTATATGTAAAAGTAGTAATCAATAATCGAGTTTTAAGTAGTTGCTGATCATATTTAGAATTGGATGAAAATTGATTCATGGATTTTTGATAAAATGAAGTGTATTGCTCCGTCTCGTGCAGATATGGATCATATCATGGAATTTTGCACAGCGCCAAGACAATGATAATGGCCAGCATTTGAAAAAATAAGGACTTCACTTACTTTAGCTTGAATTCTTCATGAATTTCATAATAACGCAAGATAAAATTGAATTTTTTTGAATTTTTTATATGCTAGTAGATGAGTAAAGTGTTTTAATGCGTCATGCAGTGACTATATAATTCGTTACAAATCAACTTACAATATCTTCAGATGGGAAATCTGTATCGTCCATAATTAAATTTCCAGTAGTATGATCTAACATAATATTTCAGTACATCCAATCATATTTTCTTTTAATAAGAAGCTTTTCACAAGCGTTAATTAGTATTAGAATAAATGAAAACCTATTTTCTGAAAGTTTTCGAATACAAGGAGATAAGATAAATGGGTAAAGTTGTAATGAGTTCTGAATGCCAAATATTGTTGATAAATTTTTCTATCAAAACGAAACGAGCATCTTCAAGAAAGGCTCTAATGCATTTTACATCCGAGGTAGTGAATCATTGGAAACATCATTTAATTTTCATCATCATTGTACAAATACATTTTGTCCATTCTACTGCGATGTTTGTAGTCTTCAATGAATTCATATCATTGAAGTCCACATAGGGATCTGCAAAGTGATCCTAATCTACTTTTTTAGTCAAGTATTATACTGTATATTTTTAAATTTTTCACTCATTTTTGACTTAAAATCTCTAAATTCGATAAAGATTTTTATAGATAACAATTCTCCTTTAAAGAACCAAATTTTTGGGAACTTGATTAGGTTTTCGAGGATATAAAACAAAATGTGCATAGATTTGATTCGATAACTGTTTAAACTAGGTATGCATCACTGCCAGTTAACTGAGTACCCAGTCCGATGGGGTATCTATATAACTCAATTCATTATTAAGATTCGATAATGTAATGTATTCAAATAATAAAATTAATAACTATTGATTGAACCTTAGATCACTTAAACAGATACTCAATGGGACTGACACATAGTTAACTAGCATTCGTTCATACCTAATGCACTCCTAACTCTATATACCTTATAGTGACTTACAAAGGGTACCACTAATTATTTGATGATGAGTTGAACTGTAATGATACTCAGTCCCCGGTTTTTTACTGGTACTGGTGCATGGCTAGTTTAAGCATCCCCCTTATCTGTAGTGTTTATCATTATTCTCCTATTTTTAGTGTGAATTGCTTATTTTTCTTGTTAATGTAAATCCGAATACATATAGTAATGATTTTTATATAAAATTATCCAAGCAATGTTCGTGGTTTTTCATGAAAGAACAACGAACTCTGCTTTCTATGCAAGATCCAACTCATGTAACAACAAAATTTCGAAACTGACTTCTTTCTGGTATAGCATCTGTGTAGATTAGCGATTAGTTTATCGATATGCAGCATTTGATGAATCTAATTACATTAAAGAGTTATATAGAACATACTTCAACTAAATGTAACGCTAATGGCAGAAAGATCGCCAAAATTTTCCATCATGTCGACGAGTATCTTCTGATTTTGTTCTAAACTTGTTAAATAATAATGAAAACTCCAAAGGAACTTACGTATATGGATCACTGCTGTTTAATTATAACCAGATCGATTGATACATCAACGAAAATTGAAGACGTATTGTAACATATATGGAAAGTGGTATTTATCAGTAGATTTTCGTGGACACCGATACAGAATTCAACAGTAAAATATAGCAGTAAAGAATCCCAAATTTTGAACACTGAGCTTCAATAATGCTAATTGACCGTTAGCCGTTTTTTATGTATAATCGATTCCTTAAACTAATCTTTTTTCGTGGATTACAATCGATATGACTCGACTTTATCGAAAGAAATCATCATCTACTGTTTAAAATTGATGATTACTTAAAATCGATTCAATTGACTTAAGTAAAAACAATGGATTATAATTGGTGACACTTTTTGATTCCTAATCATTTGTGGATAGAAATCGATAATAATCATGTATGGACCGATCTTTCACCTAAATGCTTTTGCATAGAATATCGCCAACAGAACTGATATAATATCTTTAGGAGAGGCGATAAAATGCAGACCAAATCCATCAATCAATACATACTATGACAATAACATGGATCATAATGTATCGTATCAAATGAAGCAATTTAAGTGATGTAGTACCCACAGTGAAGTTACTCATGCGGTAGTACTTGAAAAGTACCTCCGCTAGATAATGTCACGAGAACTGATGAGTATTTATGGGGTTTGAGTACTCATCAGTTGTACTCTTTCTAGGATCTGAGTATCAAGTACGCGCCTTACGAAATCGAGTATTTTGCAAGTATTCATCATATATTTTGTGAGTCAAAATACTCATGTAAACATGTTTTGTTCAGCATGGTTACAGTGTATTCGTTTTATTTCATGAAAAAATTTGCAACGAAAAACAACTGTACCAATATAAAAATTTGAGAAAACAAGATGTTGCACAGCTTTTTATATAGAGTACATTGATAGGCTTTCTATCTTTAGAAATAAAAGCAACGCATAAAAACACGTCATTCAGACAGTATAAAATTGTTCAAGACAAGTTAGTGCACAGCTATTTTTGAAATCAAGTCATAAGATAATAATAAACGCAAAATTACACAGCATTAAGAAAAAACAAGCACATTGAGCTCATGGCTGGATTTCATTTATTATAATGCATGAAGCATTAATAAAAATATTTAATGTCTTTATGATGACGCGTGTATCTTATATTATTTTGAAATTGCAGTGATCTGTACGAACTATTATTATTTCTCAATTTTTTTCATCAATCTTGTTTATCAATTCAAAACACTGTTTCCTAATCTGCAAGGATATTTTACCTAAGATTTACAAATTGTAATGTAACTAATTATGATTTTTATATTTTCATTTGTTTTATCTTACTCGAAAAGCGAACAATTGATAAGTTTTCGTAAGATTTAGCCAGTCATTCAAGTGCTAGAGCTGACTCATCAGTTAAAAATGGAGGATAAAATAAATTAGTCCTCAGAATATTTTCTTTCTATTCTTCATTTAATTTTATCATTTTCCTTGTTTTTAGAAATTTATTTTACTTTTTATGCTTGCTAAGGCATTTGGTGTTTTGTTGCATTTTCTGCCAAAAACTACAATGATTACTATATTGAGTACTTATGCTGTCGTCTGCTAGTAAATTTTAGAAGAACAACTCATTTGACTATTCACTCACGTACACGAAAATTGGTACTACACATAAAATTTTTCGAGTATTCGAACGATTACCTTGAGTATTCATGGTGGCAAGTCGTATTCGTTTGATGATTATTTTCACTAAGGAGAATAGAGAAAAGAAAGTTATTCCTCCGCATACTAAAAAGTATCTTTTTTGCTTGTTTGTTGTATGGAGAAAATTTACATTCACGGCTGAATGCACCAAGGTCTAAACGTGTTTAGTGAAGGTATATTAAGGCAAAGTAATGCTTTACGCTCACATTAAAAAAACTTTCAATATATTACAGTCTTATTCTTCTCATTGATACAGAACAGTTCGCGTGAAGATAACAAGTAAGTGTATCTCTTTCAAAACTACCCGCACGGTAGAAGGGATTTTCTATGATGAGCAATCTTTTGATTTTTGTTTTTAATTAGTATCACTCACTTTTTATATCAACACTTTGACATCTTGCCTATTAATGTGTCCTTCTGAAAGAAACTTATGAGATTCTTCTGGAGCAAAATACCAATGAAAAGCTATCTATTTAAGAAAATTGTTCGAAAAATCCCATTGAATTTGATTCCGCAAAGAAAAATTTATTAGAGAACGGCGATTGTCAGACTAATCTTAATAAAATACGTAATGAAAACCGTTTTCATGAGCGCTAATCAATTGAAATGCATTTTAACTAGTGAAAGTCAGCTAAATAAATTAAAAATCGTTCCGATTCTAATTCGTTTCTTAAGTGATTAAATAAAACTTATTCATTCGATAAAATTTAAAGTAATCGATTTGATATCGTACCTTTTTAATCTATTCTCAGACAAAATTGCTTAAATCTGATTCAGCAGATAAAACTGAAATAATCGATAAAACGATAATCTGTCGTAGCCAGTTTCATGAAATAGGTTTTCAACAATAAATCGAAAGGGTAATTGTGTTTGATCGATTCGATGCATGTTTTCAGAAATTCTATTTTTGCTCTCGGTATTGTAAATATAGTCTTCATCGTAACTTTGTTGTGGTTTGGAATAAATCGATTTCGAACAATTACACCTTTGCTGTATCTTTATGAATGTATAAATTTACATGAAATTTTAAAATTTTTGTGCTTTTATTAGAAAAGAGCTTTGTGTGAAACGAGTTTAATCTATTTTTAAAGCTGATAATAGGTAATCCATGACAAATGAGGTTTTTATTTAATTTCTGATGCACTTTTTATCTTCTCAATTGGATATAGCTTAATAGAGGTTCCAACAAAACTATATTTTAGGGATTACGGTTCACAGACGACTGTTTGAGAATATAAGAAATCTAATAGTATCATTGAAAAAGTAGTGGTTTTATGTTCAAATCTCGAGAAAAGCACATGGTTTTGCTACGAAGGATCAAATTGGATTGCAAACAAATAATAAATTATGATAGCTTGCAATCTAGGAATAGATTGAAATGGGTTAACCGGATAACAATAGATTAAAAGGCATGATCTGATATACATAGTCTGCAATTGATTGAAAGCTAGTATAGTAGGTAGCACTCGATTAAAATTTAATAAAAGTTTTGAATAGGAGAATTGAACTGAAAAACCAAGAATGAATTTAAATTCATTAAATTAAATAAGAGATTAGTATTTGTGGAACAGGCAAACATGGATCGAAACCAATTGATCATTAAAAAGAATACGTCAACTATAAGATAAAGAATGGATTACTATGGGTTTAAGATGATGATAAATTACAATTAATAAAAAATGTAAGCATAGATTAATCGAATGAAAATATTTGAATAGATGAACTCCCATCAATATAGCCATAAGGTAACATAGATCTTTTAGTGATGAGAAATCAGTTTTAATAACAGTATTATAATCCTAGTTTCATCATGGTTGGGATCAAAAAAATTGATTTTTGAGAAATTAATTTTAATCCATTTTTGTATCCAAATAATGATTAAACTTGGTTTTTACAGTGCCATTAAAATAGATTTCTAATCACACAAAAAATCGATTATAATGAATTTTTTTTAGATTTGTTTTTACATGCGTAAAGTGAAACTTACCTATTCTCAATAGCCGATAGCATCATACTATCTGGTATGTAACTTCATCTGAAGTTAGAAGAAAAAGAAGATACTCGATTTCAAAAGAACATGAGAGTTGTCAAAACATTTTCATGTGAACACAGACACCTAGGCTGCTCTCTTTTGAAGATGAGGGAGCTGCAGATTCAAGTAGGCTTTTAAAATTACTATCAACAAGATATAACTATATATACCATTTTTGAGTCGGAGTATCAGGCTGTCAAACTTGCAACCAGGCCAGACTCACACACGTATTTCTCCCGATACGAACGTCCCTTAATTTCTGTCGGATCACCCGACTCGAACTTGATTACTTTTTTCGAGAGAGTTAGTTGCTGTGGATACTAGTGTGGACATCGGTTATTGGCGTAAATGCGTACTTATGCCTGAATCTCTTCTCTTCATATAAACCCATTTTCTTTCCGAAAAAAATAAAAGTTCCATGCGAAACTAAAAGAGTTTCATGCATGGTATGCAAATCAAAAATAGTTCCATGAAAGGTACGAAACTTAAAATAGGTTCCTATTTCGTTGTAACAAGAGCTCCGTACAAACCATTTCATTTCAGCGTACCAGCGAAATCCTTATATCTTCACATAGTCTAGGTAGTATCATTCAACAGCCTTCATGCCTGAGTTTTTTAAAACAACCTGCATTGCATTTACTTCTTGTAATTTTTGCAATTCATTTTATTTCTGTAACTTTTAAAAGGTTTTCCTAGTCGCAATCAAGTACTGCTTTGTGGTAAAATAAGAGTTCAAAATATTTTAATTAGCTGATATAGGGTTCTCTAGTTATTTTATGGCTCTAAATAAACTGGTCCGGAGTATTCTTTTTCGAACACACAATATAAGTTCAAGTCACATTATTGTGTTTGTATTTTTGTTTTCATGTAATTGTATGTTATAGTCACAAATTGCAAGTACAATGAATTCACAAAAATGTGAGAACGGTGTGAAACATCTGCCTGATTCAATAGATGTTTTAATTGTTGGCGCTGGATTCGGCGGACTATTTATGCTGCATGAAATGCGTAGGCTAGGATATTCAGCGAAAGTCGTTGAGGAAGGCGATGGAATTGGGGGTACTTGGTATTGGAATCGATATCCTGGCGCTAGATGCGACGTCGAGAGCATGCAGTATTCATATTCATTCGATGAGGAACTACAACAAGAGTGGCATTGGGCAGAGCGCTATGCTGCGCAACCTGATATATTGCGCTATCTCAACCATGTTGCCGATAGATTTGATCTTCGCAAGGACATTCAATTGGGAACCCAACTAATTAGTGCTATTTTCGATGATGACCTATTAAGATGGAAGTTAGAAACTAATCGCGGTGATCGTTTATCAGCTAGGTTTTGCGTTTTGGCAACAGGTACTCTCTCAAGTCCGAAAAATCCTGACATTAAGGGACTAGATCGATTCGCAGGTAATATCTATAAGACGAGCAAATGGCCACACGAGAATGTCAGTTTTACTGATCGCCGCGTAGCCGTTATTGGCACAGGGGCATCTGGTATACAGTGCATTCCAATCATTGCCAAAGAAGCTGCTCAAGTCTATGTTTTCCAAAGAACGCCGAATTTTAGCATTCCAGTAAACAATAAACCTATGGACCTGACATATGAGAAGAAATGGAAGTCGAATTATGAGGAACTCCGAAATGATATGCTGGATACGAGCGTAGGCGTCTTGCCTGGCTTGGACTATAATTCGTCGAATCTGGACATGACACCTGAAGAGCGATACGAGTCAGCATGGCAATACGGAGGAATCACTTTTTTTTCGATCATTGAAGATCTATATACTAACGAAGAAAGCAATAATGCAGCAGCCGATTTCATTCGTGCTAAGATACGTGCAGTTGTCAAAGACCCTACAGTTGCCAAGGCGTTGTTGCCATATGGCCACTTTCTCGGCTGCAAGCGTCCGTGTATGGACACTCAATATTACGAAACCTTTAATCGTGATAATGTCACACTTGTCGATATACGTAACAAAGGTATCGATGAAATTACACCAACAAGTATTTTAGTTGCAGGCAAGAGCTATGAGGTCGATGATATCATACTCGCAATAGGATTCGATGCATTTACTGGAGCCATCCTTAATATCGATATCCGAGGTCGTTCAGGCAAGACAATTCGAGAGAAATGGGCGAAAGGGCCAGCTGCGTATCTTGGCTTGATGATTGCCGATTTTCCCAATCTCTTTACTATAACAGGTCCTGGCAGTCCTGCAGAATTAACTAATATGATTCCTCATATTGAAGAGAATGTCAGATGGATAACGAATTGCATTGAACATCTCAAGACACATAATATCGATAGTATAGAACCGACAGTTGCAGCAGAAAGTGCTTGGGTTGAACATGTCAATTCGGTTTGTAATGAAACTTTATTTGCAGGAACTAACTCGTGGTACAATGGTGCGAACATTCCAGGAAAACCAATAGTTTTCGTGCCTTACACTGGCGGCTTTTATAATTATTTGAGAAGATGTGAACAAGCACAAACAAATGACTACGAAGATTTTCTCTTGTCTAAACGCTCCTCAAAAGCATCCGTTGCACTCAAATGACTTTTGAACTGATCCAGCAAGAGATCAACAGTATCAATCTTCAGTTATTACAAAACTAGCATGAATCAAAGTCTTGTGATTGTTCTTCTTTCAAAAAGCGTACATAACATACACATAACTTTCTATAATAAAAGACCTTTTGTTAGACTAACAAAAAAAGGTTTCCGGGATATGCATGTCTCATAATTGGATATATACATGTCGTATCGAAGTTAAACCGATAAACGAAGATAGGACTTCGGCGTTCATGCTTGTTCCAGTCATAGCATTGACGAGAAATCAGGCCAAGTGACGGGTACGAACGTGGCTGTCAGTATAGGAAGGAATCCTATGCTCACATACAGTTTTTAGATAATACTACTTCGGCAGCCTTTCCAGGGGAACAAGAAGTTCTATTTATTGTGACTTATCTTTTCATGTGAAAAACATCGGTAAAACGACTGCCGAGAGTTCTTAACTATCCATTATTCTGGTGCTATTTACTGACATAGCAGAATTTCATTCGATTTGAAGCTCATTGAGCGAAAGAATACGTAATGTAAGTATAACGAGATGAAAGAGAACTCTTTCAGTTTGTGCGAAACTACACTAATACGATGAGCGAAATTAATGGGTTAAAATGAAGACCACGATTTCAACGGTAACGTTTGACTCAAAAAATTTGTTATGAGCCCTTAGTTATGACTATACATGAATGTTTCGCCGATCCTTGGTCAAATGCTAAATTCATTGAATTAGGGAAGCAATTTTTAGCCTACAGTTGTCTTTTCACGTCGCTTTGTGATCCGGAATGCGTTCGTAACGTCACGAATGACAACATATACGGAAATCCAACGCAAAAAATTGCCCTGTACGAAACAATTTTGCGAGGTTTCGAAAGATTGTATGAATCCATTACAAAGTGATTCAAATATGAATGTTCAAACCTATCAGTTTACCTGAGATGCCTATGCAGAGTGGCATGCGTCTAATAACGACGCTATGGAATGTTATCGAAAAGCTTCAAGACCAACAAAAACCAATTCCGACAATTGTGCAGCAAATTTTGTAAAAGCGAAAACCGCAAAGCTTGCATCATAAAATTCTACAAAACAAAGTCGTCATCGAACAAATGTAAAGAAAAAAATCGCCATGAAATATTGTACAACATTTGATTGTATTAAGGGACGCAACAAATAGAAGTCTCAGTTTCTGAGACAGAACATAATCGATGATCTAGTTTTAGAAATTTCAATACAGCAGCTCGGAGAGAACTTGATTCGACAATACGAACACGATGTCGACTCCAATATTATTGCTTCTATTGGAAGAAAAGGGAAGATTAAATCGATAGGTGCGATTTAAGCATCTTTCTTCATATACTTCCTGAGAAACAACTGATGATTGATTCAATGTCTGATTTTTACACGCTTTTAGTTTGTAGGGTATGCTCTCAGTTACACTAGAATGTAATTAACTTAGTGGAACACGCATTGAATTTATGGCAGTATGAAAATTCTATGGTCGAGTGTCTACTGACGTTCTACAATAGTTCATGCTCAAATACATCTAATCTACTACCTGATTTGCTCTTGACCGAATCATTGAAAAACTAAAGTGCTCATCATCTATTTGCTCTTGTCATTATTATATCAGATAGACAGACCAGCATTGATCTTCCGGATAACGTTCGTAAAAGTCGGGGAGATCATTGTGCTGAAGATAAAATTTTTCGAAGAATGAGGTGAGATTATGTGAGACACAGTCTGTGCTGAATTGATATATTTCTTCACACATACCTACAAAATCTCTTGTGGATGAATACAGGGAATGGATTTGGTGACTTTTTTTCCATTTCATACACTACACCGAACTTGTTCATTTTTCTTAGTTGTTCTATTCTACACTGTTGCCCATTTTAAACGGTTGCTATTAATTTAGACCCAGACATTTGACAAATGGTAAATGATCATGCGAAAAAACAAGCTCATGTACACGACAGATGAAATGATTGCAATTTCCTCAAATAAGTTTAACCGAGAAATTTCAATTACATATGATATTTATAGTTGTATTAAGCAGTATATCGAGATAGAGTTCAATAATGGTGGCATTCAGCAAAATTTCTCTCATGATTAAATTTGCGTAAAAATAGAAGATGCATAGATTTTTTCTGCATCCGAATAATTATTGATGAATAAATATTTTACACCAACAAATTTTGATGAATACTACTTAATCAATATAAATACCATAAGAGATCAATAAAAATTATGATGTACACTGTAATCAGTGGATGTCACTCAGTTTTTCTCATAGTTGTATAAATTTGACAATAACAAATATCGAATAACCTCTATGGCCATACGTTTTGAATTCTAATTTTTGAGCTGTTGTACTTGGTATAGTAATCAATATCATCAGGTATTCTTCTTAGTTCATTTTGTATTTTGTACCAGAGTTGTCCACAGCGTGACTTTTTTCACCCTGTCCCGGCCCTGTTGTAAAAAGATGAATAAATTTTAGATGTCCCCTGCCCCGCCCTGTTCGGTCCTCTGACCAGGACAGGGCAGGGTACCCTACTGACTTGACGTACTGTCTATGTTTTAATTTTCGATATATTTCAAAATAAAAGGGCACTTTTCTCATTATGCCATAGATCATTTTTTTAATTTAAATTAAGCTACTGAGACTTATTCGTGAGTGCTTACCGGCCACGCTCATGCATTTAAAAGTGGCCACATCAGTGTATATGTTGTTAAGGGCGGGCTCTGTTCTTTTATCTATCCCTCTCCGTTGTCACTCTGACATCTAGAGCTGTGATACGGCGGTATGGTGCAGCTTCAGAAATAACACGCGCAGGAAGTGATATATAACGAGTAGAAGTTGCTTGAGGTAAAAGAATCGAAGCAGCAGCAGTTGATTGCTGATTGTACTTCACGAGTGTTGTCGTAGAGCTGTGGTTGCATGCGTTGCATGAACATCTGTTTGAGAAAACTGCAAGTATTTTGGTTTGCTTTCTTCAGCTTTGTTGTGTTTCGAGAGAGAAAAAATTAATATCTAACAGATTAACTGGATTAGAAGATTTTCGAGTTGGATGATGCCATTGCTGAAGACATTGTGTACAGGTATCATAGAGCTTGTTTTGATCAAAATCTAATAATTCGAAACATAGTGCAGCCAAATGTTTACATGCTGCACGAGATGACCGCTTCCAGCAACACATTGACATGTTCCTTTTAATATATCAGACAGTCGATTGGTATTTATTATCAGCTGTACCTAGAACAAGAAAACTTGAAGTGCAAAAAATGTGTTTGAGTGTAGCTACTTCATATGTAGTTGATTTTTTCATTTGAGCACGGCACTTAGCCGATATTGTCCTTTTGACATAGTGTCGAGCAACAGTAATATTCTGAATAAATGATCTTTAAATAATTGATTGCCATTTTTCAATGCACGTCGGTCGAGATTTCCATCACTAGCAAGTACCGATGTGAAATATTCTGTTATCGAACCCAGATCGACATTGAAAGGTCTTTTATAATCAATAATAGAAATGAAATCAAGTGATCATGAAGATGACATGTTCATGTGAAGTAAGAAATGTGAAAGGGGAATATGATCGAGAAGATTATTTTCTTTTCCCTCTTACTTGTGACCATTTCTAACAAGATTACAAGATAAGAGAGCGGCATACAATAAACACTAATTTGCTTGTATATAGTAGGGTCGTGATTATTGTTAATAAGTATACCTTGTTATATATTAACAGTACTGTTCTCATGAATGAGATTACGATGTTGTTCTGATTAGTGAAATTAAGAGTGTTCTAAAATGAATCTTTCGTAGTTGAACAGTCATTTTCATTAACAAAATGGTCAAAAAATGTGTTGCTTGTATCGAAAAACAGACTCGTTCTAATAATTGTACTTTTCATCGCTTTCCATCACTGACAAAGCATTACAACAAACATGGCTGAAATTACTCAATCGACTAGATTTGAACAATGTGTCACATCAAGGAGTGTGCAGTAATCATTTTGATTTATCTTCATTTATCACATATACAAGCAATAAGAAAAATAATGTGACTTCACAAAAAAGATTAAAATGTAATGCTTTACCTGTGAATATAGCAAAAACTGTTCAAACAACCAGTGCTTTAACTTCTGCTTCATCTCAAACTGATTTATGATTTAATAATTTGTCTGATTTGTTTGACAAAATATCCCTTCCCAGGTCCAACATCCATGATCGTAAACGATCACTTACGGAGATAAACGATGCTAAACGGAGATCATGTATGGATTCCGTATACCATGCTCTTATACGGTAGAAAACATCCATATACGGATTCCATATACGGAGGCCGTAAAATAATACGGAGAAACGAAAACAAATGATCTAGCACTCCGTATACGGAGTCATACGACGACCGTATACGATCGTATATCACCTTGCGCGGTCATATACGATCATATATAATAGTCGTGTATTTATTTTTTGAAATATCAACTTTTCTAATGTTTTTATGGAAAAATACTCATATGAGAAACATACTAAATGGTGACTCATTTTGCAACTATTGTGCTCAACCAACATGTATGTTAAAAGGTTCATTGGTGCTGAAATAGTAATACTCTGGATCAATGAAACATTTTTCTTTTTTCTTCTTCCCAAGCATTTTGGATATATTATGAGAAGAAAGCAAGAGAAAATTCTTCGATGGAAAGAACAAAAGAATATGTTTTTCGTTTGTGCTGTCCATCGATCTACTAATAGAAAGAAAGTGATGAACAAAAGGAAAGGAAAGGAGAGAAAAATATACATTCATATATATATATATATGTGTGTGTGTGTGTGTGTGTTGTTTTCTTCACTTCGATCATTATATTTTATTTCATCGTTTTGGAATTAGAATACAAAATCTTCCTGCTTTTTTCTTCTATTTTATTTTAGATAATACGTTGAAGAAAGTGATAGCGGCTGATGACTTGTAATGTCATTGCATCACTTGTGTTGTACAGACAACAACTTCAACGATGTTTTTCTTTTAACTATTCTAAGAGTAGTTAGTTCTTCAATAGTAAGTTGCACTTTCGTCTAAGTAAAGTTTTTTTATCAAAATTTTTGTCTTTTCCGTGCACATCATGTACTTTGTTTTACGTATATGTGATTTATTATCTTTTACGTGCATTGTTTTATTTTTCATTTATTTGAGTTAATTTTTGTCATATACACTTCAATCTGTATGATTTTGTATTTTTTTATGTAAAGTATTAAACTATTTCCGTTATGAGCTTTAAAGATGGAGTAATAAAGAAATTGATTTCATAAATGTTTTTCAATAAACAAGAAAGATCTATCCATAATGATACAATACAGGTACTTCTTGAGATAAACGACGAAAAACGATCGTATACGATGAAAACATGATCGTTAGCGATCGTAAATGCTCCATATACGGCCTCCGTATTTCTCCGTATACGCGGCCACGGAGATATACGATCGTAATAGTGAACCATGTAATACGATGACATACGGTCGTATACGGAGCGTACATGTCATGTATACGGTGGTAAACGATATAATTGACGACCATAAACCACCGTATACAGCCTTCGTAAACCTCGACCTGGGTTTATGAACAGACAGTATTTGAAACAGCTATATGTATTGAAAGATTTTGACACGATGATATCAACATTAGATATTATACCGGTTTTCGATCTTATGACACTTTTACGATGGTATATGAGTTATTGCAGGTATTGATTTATGCAGCTATTTAATTTTTTTTTGAGAACTTAAATATTTTGAAATGCATATATTGGCTTTGAAACTAAATTGAAAAGATCTATTTCACGACGCAGTACGAGAGTTGTCAGAGTGACAACGGAGAGGGATAGATAAAAGAACAGAGCCCGCCCTTAACAACATATACACTGATGTGGCCACTTTTAAATGCATGAGCGTGGCCAGTAAGCACTCGCGAATAAGTCTCATTATACAGTAATTATAACTTCCACCCAGGAGGATCATTTCGACCATTGGATCCGATCGGATGCCTGTCGGATCCAATCATGTTTCTATCGGAGTCTCTCTTATCCGAAGAAATCCCATCGGATTCCTGGTTGCGATCCGAGATTCGGATCCCTAGTGTTGGATTTTATCGAATCCTACTATCGGAATCCGATTGGATTTTATCGTATGATAAAACAGACCTCCACTGTTGTGATTAAATGCTGATTCGTACACAAATAAAAAAATAGGTTTCTTCCGTCGGATCCGTTACTGTTTCCACAACCCGGGTTCCCATAAGATTTCATCGGATCCGATCGGATTCAGTATCGGATTCATTCACCTGGGCAGTCAATATAATACAATACATAAGCGTGAAACAAGAAGAAAAGTGAATAATACAATATGCATATGTTAGACTCGCAAGCTTACTATAGAACTTCAGTGGAACAAAATAAATAAAAATAACGGCAGGAAATAATATTACCACAATGAGCAAGAAAAAAACTAACAAAAGATAGATAATTTATTTTTTATATGAATATTTTGCCGCTGGTCTTATTAATAAAATGTCATGTTCCACTTGTAGACGCATATAACATAATACGTGATAACATTTGAAAAAACTAATAATGACACTAATAAATTCAAAATTGTTATTTTTATTTTTAACTCTAAGAAACTAAGCAAAGCTTTTTTTTAAATGGAAATTCAAGCATCGGGTTTTTATTTTGCAGTGTAAAACTGTCACCCTGCCCTGTCATGCAATTTTCCCTGATCAGCCGTGCCCTGTTTCAGGGCAAGGTACAGGGCAGAGCTACCCTGCCCTGTGGACACCTTTGCTTTGTTCTACATACATATCTAAAGTGCATTAAATTACAGTTGGCTACGCGTTCTTTCACTACAAACCTTTTCTGTTTGTCTTTAACTATTCGATCAATTTAAACTACAACTCTTGAGAAAAAACTCAGTTTACTTTATTTGAATTAAATCTTCGAATCTGGTTTCAATTTATTTTCCTTGATATGCATATATTTTTTTGTATAAAAGAAAAGAAAAAACAGATTGTGGTCCAACTATATTGGATGGGCTGCCTGTCGCTGTCTATTCACAAGCGCTATCCCACGACTGCTGAACATGAGGTCTTTGACTTGCTCGCATATTCGCGCCTCAGCCGATGCAACCTTCCTTAGACGCCCTGGAAGGAGAGATTCCTCAACTCCTACCATGTCGATGCCAAGCTTCGTGTGGACGCTCGATCAACATAGAACAACGACAAGCAGGACTCCCGTCCGCAAGTCATTCACGCAACCCGACCCCAGAAGTAGCTCCGGTTACAGAAAGACGCCACGCTTTCCAGTCGATGATCAAGTGCACGAAACATTCTATGTATAATGAAATCAATTGATATGATGCAATTACATCCATACATGATAAACTGTGGAAATAATTCGAACTATATTTAGCGGCATCTCTGTTCTACACTGCTATACCGCGCGATATATTCAGAAAAATTGTCTTTTTCATTTGCTTTACGAGCGCAATCACTGATGCATAAAAATAATATCGAAGAGAAGAGAAAATTGCCAATAAAAGGTATTCGTAGGTGTAGTTTTGTGTGGTATGCTTGTTAAAGAAAATATTTCGACTCAGAACTCGTATTAATAATCGTTCGTACAATACTACACTATGCTTCTTCTACATATTCTCTGTTTGTAAATTCACATGTAAATTTATGTTAATTTTCCCTCTGTATAACACATGATGGTTTTTATGTTTGCTATGTTCTACTTCTTGAAAACGACAGGCATACACGTATATAGTCTGCTTCGCGTCTAAGTGATCATTTGAGCGTGGTATAAATGATTGTTGCTTTTGCTTTCACTTTTTAGAATCATGTAATTAACATTAGAGAGGTCCTGTCGTAAGAAAATAAAATGCGATTCCGAAAATTCGCAGCTATCATTAGCTCAATCAATGATTATTCTGTATTAAAATGGCCGTCGATAGTCAACTGTTTTCTAATACCACTGTCAGCCTTTATGCTTTTATTAGCATTTAATTCGGACAGCTGGTTTTTATATGAATCTATCGATATTACAAAAGCAGTGGTGATACCCAGTGTAAAAAATAATACACAGCCATATTCTCAAATAGTCGAAGTTGGTAAATTTGGTTTGTGGTATATTTGTCTTCAAACGTTTGAAGATGAAATAGTTCATTGTGATTCATGGACGAAAGATTCTCGACCAAAATACTTTCAGTCTATCATTATATTATCAGCGTGTGCTCTATATATCGTTAATTTAACATTTTTCCCAAGTTGGGCATTATTAATACTAGTGATTTACAACATGAATAATCGTTATCTAGGATATATTATCGGTTTTATGTGGCTTATCTTAATCCTATGTTTATTAACCACTGGTCTTCTCGTTGCAACACTCATAATAACTCTGTCAACACAATTTATTACACCAGGACGATATTTTATTGGTTCAAAGTATATTGCATTTTTCTCTGGTCGAGCAATATCTTTTCTATTTGTTGGTAAGTAATCGGTAACTTAACTTAATATGAAAAGATTATTTCTATTGAATGATTTCAGCGACAATATTATCTGTCACTACTTCGTTAGTAATAATTGTAACATTCATTATGAAAAAGGTTTTTGAAATAAGAAAAGCCGAAGCTGAAAAAGAACTTCTCAAACAATTATCGGATGAAAATTTACAACCAGGTTGGCATAAGCTTATTGCAATACCACGTAGTACAACAGTCTCTGGTGATAGTCTTGATGAACCACCACCCTATGAATATCACAATGAACAAAAATATAACTAGAAATCGACGTTTTTTTCAACTGTAAGATTATTTTCATCAATCAATATTCTTGTTCTTTTTCTAATTCAATAAATTTATATCAACTAAATATTTAACAGTCTCATAAGTTACGGGGAATCAACCGACTTGATTTACGTTCGAAATAATACTTTTCACTTCGTGTTTTCATTTGTAATGTAAACAATAATTCGTCAGATCTCGAAAGAACATGAGAATGATAACTGCTATGTTCTGTCATCAAGTCCCATTTCGTTCAATATATTATAAAATATTTTTATTGATCTCGCCTATGAAGTTGTTCAAATATTACTTCCTATATATTCCTCAAACATTGTGAATATGAATCACGATTTATTTTTCGCATCGGAGATCTTATTCGAATTTTTTCCAATAAAACATTCAATATCAAGTAGATTTCAGCTGTAATCGATTAAAATGTATCAGAAACTCAACATGCGTGGATGTGTTATGTTATTTCGTATGGAAATTGTTTAGATGTAAATTGACATCGAACTATCCTATTCCAATAACTTGATTGGTTTGTAATAATTAAAATTTTAGATTCAAACGAAAGCTCTGTTTAAGAATTATATTTTAATGGATTGAGGTTTCAAGTAGTAAAATGACGAACGATTTTAATTTTCTTTCGCAAAGACAAAAAACTGTACGTAAGACTATTTTTTCACTAACCTAATATATAGCCAATGACTTGTTTTCACCTTCAAAAGCTCAACATCAGAAAAGACATTTATAATAAGGATCAAGACATCTCTATTCTTTTTGACTATAATCTTTAATTATGCTTCAAATTTTGATGTCTAATATATGTATAACCTAAAGGCAAATTCGAAGTTTATGTTCTTATTTCAAGATACAAAAGCGAACGCTTCTTATTTACTCACTATGTGTTCGAGTTTTTTTTTCTAAATCCAAAGTCTAGAAAAATTAATGCAAACTTATTTGAGAGTATTCCTGAATGACGAATGCTCGTAGGATGTATCTAATCTTTACTCAAGCATAATGAACGATTCCAATCTGATAGACGTAAAGGAAAACTAGATATTCTGATTGTTATTTACTTACTTCCATAGTTGAAAAGAAAAAGAAGTTGTGCTTTTTAAAGTATTTTCAATGATGATGGCTCATCAATGTCAAGTGTTCGCTGTGTTTTCCCGTACGAATAAACACAAGACAAATGACTTTTCTATTTCCATCAACGAAGAGAAACTATCATGACGTATTTTATTTTTCATATGACTTTGATTCATACTGATTTTAAATATGTACTCTTTTATTAGTTGAACTGGATCGTATAATTATTCAATAACTTCTAATACAATTAATTTTTAATTATATCTTTTGTTTCGTTGACTACTAAATAAATTACGAAGCTTTATTGTTGCACTAAAAAAAAGACCAACATAGTTTAAATAAGAAATTTAAAAATAAACTGTTTATATGAATCGACTAGAAACAAAAATGAATAAAAAAAAGTATATAGAAGCACCCCTGTAACTATCAATCAAATTCAGATCCAATCGTTATACTTATGTCATCTTCACTAATTACAAACGTTTTATGGTACCATACATTAGTGTTAAGTACAATAATTTCTCCAGGTTCAACAATAAAATCGAATTCTTTACAATGAAAAAAACATTCAGGTACCGGTCGAAGAGTCCATTTTTTCCGTCCACGTACTTGTGCTTGCCATGATGGTAAATCAACATTATCAATATGCATATGTGCACCAAAACCTGGTGTACCCTATAGAAAAGAAAAGAAAGAAAGACTTTAATTTGATGTATAAGTGATAGAAGTAGTTTTTTTCTCTGATGATTTTACTTTACTAACCATAAAAATCCAATCAAGTTTACTGGATTCGGATTGTTCGGGTAGAAAATATGGTCTTGAATAATATTGTCGTAGAAGATATGCTGTTGAATAATCACAATTACTCCAGCCAACATACCACGGTCGATAATCTTTATCAATCATATAAGCTCGATCTAAATCCATAGCAAAAACATCGCCCAATGTTTCAAATTCATCTTTATTCTTGTATGGAAAAAATTGACAATGTTCTTCGACGGCTAAAAGTGCACTTGAATTCATTCGGTAGAGACGTTTAAAAAATTTAAAGTTAAATTTTTCCATTGCCAACCAATCGATCATGGCATCAGTTACAATAACAGGATGATTTGTATACGCATATTTTTCTTCGAATTCTTCTCGTGTTATATTTGAAACACGTTCAATACGATCAATTTTACGACAAATATCACATGATGTCGGCGGACGGAATATATCGATGAGTGATTCAAGTTTCGGTGCAAGACATTCTTCACGATAGATATCAATTTGAAAAATTTTATCGTATGTGTATGCAAGGAATCGTTCACTACCATAGCGGGATAAACCTGTTGTCATCAAACTGAGTAGACCAAATATAACAGCAAGTACAAGATAAATATCACATATTCCTTTGGGTTTTGTCGAGAAAATAAGTTTTAATTGTTTATAATTTGAAAGTTTTTCAATATCCTTAACAGATAAAGATTCACTTTGGTGAATAATGGACTGAATCTTTTTATCGATAGTTGTCGTCATTAGTATATGTAGATAAAATTTCTGTTGAGTGTATGCACATCAAGTAGCCAAGGTTCTTTTTTGTCCTATTCTATCGTGCGTGTATTTACAATGCAACGTACATTGACATATATATATATTTATATATTACTTCGCTGAAAGCCAATGATCTATAGTAGTTATGACATCTCTCCTTGCTCATGATTGGTTAAGGGATGTCATCAAATGACTCATCGGATTAGATTTTAAAATTAAACAGTACTAGAGTATTTCAATGTTTTTCTCGGACTACATCTATAAAAATATTCGTCTTTTTTTGTACAGATGCTAGTATTAAATTTTTCGGCATGCGCCAAGTGATTTACTGAGATGCTGGCGTTATTGAGAGGAAAATCTTACTCTTTTAAACATCAAGTTTGGGTTATCTTTGGTCTGACATTCATAACTTGTGCACGAAGGTACCTATGAATACGAAGAAAATGATTTTTCAGCAAGACACGACATGTAACTGGCATCTTGTAGAGAGTCATGATATCGCTTTTATCTAGCTTTGTCGAAATACAAAAGCAAACCGATTATAAGTATAAAAATAGCCGCCCTTTTCTTGGTTGACATTCAGAGATCATAGAAGTCAAAATACAGCTATTGATTGCATACGAGTGAACTAAATCAAACTGTTGATCACAATTTTCCTAGTGATGACGTCCTTATCACAGAAAATCATTTCTTGCATGCATGTATTTATTGAACTATTCCTCAACAATAATCTCGATCTTCGTAAATTCGAAAAAAAATTTTTAATATTACATTTCATTACATTATTAAAGTCAACAATTGTAAGGCTATATCCACTTTCAGTATTTGTGAGTTTAAGATACGATCAATGGATGGAACAAGTTTATCTGCCACTTCAATTAATCGAAAAGAAAGCGAATGACGACCAAAAAACATAGTAATAGAGCAAAGAAACAAATTCTATTGCAATTGCAAAAGACCACACAAACCCAAGTATTTCTCAAACGATCATTTAGTCTCTTAAAAACAAGTTTCGAAAATTTTTGTATTTAAAATCATTTCTAATACTACGATGAGTATTAAAGGCACACATGATTCCCACGTCTCACTTTCAGATACGTTACCCATATCAGTCGTATGAAATTTTTGCAATAATGTATAAAATGTAAAACCAATTAATCCTTGAGACATCTGTCCTCATCAGTGATTGGTGGATTTCTAACTTCGAATGAAAAATGTGCGTCGTGGAACGAGTGGAAAATGATTTGTCATAAACACAAATCCATTCATTTACTTTTTTTCCAAGCAAACAGTAATATGTCTGAATCAACCGATAATCTGACTCTATTAGCTGATACAATCAATGTTCTGAGCGAAAGTAATACAACGGAAAAAAATGTATTCGTAGCTCGCACGGATGGAATGTTACTATCGTATTCATTTCTTGTTCTTGCTGCACTTATATGTGTTTATTTTGGTTCATATCGATCGGTAGCACATAAAGATAAACAAAAGAAATCCGGAGAAAAGCCTGATGTACTTACAGCGAAAGATGGTAACGAAAAATAAATTTTCATCCTTACAAAAGAAAAGATGAATTGTATTTGTTTTTTTTTCTCTAGCTGCCATGTTTCCTTTTATTGCAAGTGGATTCTTATTTGGTATTTATGTGGTCATATTACTTGTTTCCAAAGAATATATAACATTTATATTGAATATCTATTTTTTCCTTATTGGAATCGTTGCACTTTTTCGTGCCATACATCCAATTGTCGAACGTATCCGTTTACCATTATTCGATAAACTTCGTGAACGACAATTTCATTTGAAAATATCAGAAAATAAATCTTCAACTAATGATATAATGCATTTTGATTTTAAATTTAATTTTATGGATATTATTGCATTATTCTTCTGTGTTTTAATTGGTGTTTGGTATTTACTTAAACGTCATTGGATAAGTAACAATATATTTGGTATTGCGTTTTCAATCAATGCTATTGAAATTCTTCATTTTAATAAGTAAATAAAATCAAGACATTCTTACATTTCCTAATTGTTATTAATTTAGAGTTTTTAATGGATGCGTTTTGCTTGGTGGTTTATTTATCTATGATATCTTTTGGGTTTTTGGTACAAACGGTAATAATACATTTACTTCTTAACCAGAGTCTTATGTTCAAATCTTTGTTCCTTCTTTTAAGTAATGATCACAGTAGCTAAATCATTTGATGCACCAATTAAATTAATTTTTCCTCAAGATCTTATTGAGAATGGCATATTTGCAGCAAATAAATTTGCTATGCTTGGACTTGGTACGTTTTGATTGATCAAATAAGTATTAATCATTTTTTTTGTTGTTCAGGTGATATTGTCGTTCCGGGAGCATTCATTGCCTTAATGCTTCGATATGATGCGACACGTAAACCAACGTCAACGCGTTATTTTAGTGTTTCATTTGTAGCCTATGTTATTGCACTATTGATAACAATACTAATACTTCAAATATTTAAACATGGTCAACCAGCTTTACTTTACATTGTTCCGCTATGTCTCGGTTTTCCATTATTGACAGCATTGATTTGTAAAGATTGGACGAACATGTTCGCCTATGAAGATCATCCATCACCGAATGAAACAATCGAAAAGAAAGAAGAATAGAAGCTAGCTCATTTCAAAAAGTTCATTCTATTGTTATTGTATTTTATTTCAACTAAAAAAAAAGAAAATTATTTATATACATCCATATATCTTTAGTTGTTCATTCGTTTTTGATGTTGTGCAATACAGTTCATAGAAAAATATAATGATTTTGTCTATTCGATTTTTTCGATAGAGAAAGAAACAGATGATTACAGAAAATCAAAATTTTATCTATCCAGGTTACTTTACACAAACAAAATAACTACTGAATGATTATCATATCTCTTGTTGCATCGTGCAATACTACAGGCAAAAACAACCGATAGAATGTATAAATAGACGAATCATTTTTTTTTCTATTCACTGTATGTTTATTTGTGAAAAAGATTGTCAATCTATTGGTATTGTTTGTTTTGTTTTGTTTTATTCAAATATAGTTCATTATATAATCGAATCGACATATTCATACGTATTTACGAAGCAACACTCCATCCGTATAAGATACGACAAATCTATTCGTGTATCATGCAAAAAATTTGAGTCATGCTATATTGAGTAACAACAAAATAATAAATTTTTATTTTAGATAAATATGAATCACTATATTCAATAGTTTTGTATTTATCAAAAACTACAATAGACTAACAGGCAAAAAACGAATTATGAAAAAATATGCACGATGATTAACAGATTAGTAATTTCTTATTAATGATGTACACGATCACTGATTAATTTCGGTTTAATAGACATGCGAACATGTCGAAATGAATAATGACGATCAGCTTTCCAGCCTATCCATAATATACCGGTATTCAATGGAACAAGCCCATCGGTATGTGTTGCCAAACGACCATTAAGTTGTACATGTACACATTCGACACCTGTATGATACCACCAACCAACACCGCCGTGTAAGTTTGAACAATTAGCATTATCAGACGCATAATGATCATAAGTAGAAAATGGAGTGTTATGATGCCAACGAGAAAAACCTATTTAAAAATGCTTTTATGCATCGAATATGAGAGAAAACTTGAGAAAATGAGCATATCGTATCGATTGATTTAAGTATGTTACCATTAATCTACTTAGGAACAAGTAAATTTGCATATTTTAACTTGTAATTCATCAAGAATAAATTGAGAGATGGTATTTTTTTAAGAAAAAAAGAATCACTGTTTTCCAGATGCCTGTAATGTCCTATGAAATGTTGACAATGAAAAACAAAACAATCTAGTTTTCACCATGTTAACAATAAACAAATAAATCAAACCAATTACTTCATAATCACTAGCGTAGGTATGTTCTCAAGCAGACAGAGCACTACGATAACCTACACCCTCGTTCTAGACTCGATGACAAAATTTCATCAATCGAAAATACATTTTTTTAATAGAAAACTAATAAATGATACTCAAGATGCTTTCTCAATGAGAAATATTCAACATATGAAAAGAATATTTTAATAATCCAATCCTAACAGAACTGATACACAGCAACAGGATTAGACCGAAATTGTCAATCATTCCTGATTTTTGACACTGACCATAGTCTCTGTCAGTATGGACATGCCTTGTTATATACATGTATTAAAGTAAATCGTACGTTGAAACATAAATTTTGCTCAGATGTTTCATTTTTTTCTTTCTTCCTAGATATTCTATCACGATCTTCATTTTCAACAATAAAATAACTTACTATCAATTTTATTGAATGATTCCATATTTCCAATATATTCTCCGATTTGTATTCGATAATCTTCTTTTTGATTTAAAATACGAAAGAAATCATAAGTGGCTGTACGAGTTTCATTATACCAATCGGTTAATTCAATTTTAAGACGACATTGATAATTATTCGTCAACCAATAAAGATTATCATTACCAATCCAAAAGTCAGTTCGATTTAAAATATTACCAAAACCTCGACGATATTCAATCCATGTTCGATTAAAATTTATTACATTGGTTTTACGAGTTTGTATTAAAAGCCATGGATTATATTTATGATCATTATGTGTTATTGGACAAAATACATTCGATATAGTGTCATTTAATCCAACATGTAATTCTAAACACTGTGTTGTTTGATTTCGTTTTGGATATGAAAATGTTTGACATGAACAATCGATATTATTACTTGATAAAAAGAAAGACAAACATACAAACACATAAAAATGGTATTTTTTATAAACAACGATTTATACATACTATTTATAATTGAGTAATTGATTATGAAATTCATGATGAAATATTTGACTATGATTTGTATTGATTGCAGCAAGTACTTTTTCTTGTTTAGTATTAAATTGTTCCAGTCGAACATAGACAATAGTAAGAATAATCATGTAGAAAAAGATGTGTATGAGAAGAAAATAACATCGTTCCGTAGTACTTTTTGATATTTTTGGTTTATATCTTCGAAGATTAACTAAAGGTACATTGGAATTATCCATTGCTATTGCTGTCGAAGGTAACATATGAATGGTTCAATGTTCTTGATTCTATTTTAATGAAATAGCATTAAATTGTTGTAATCGTTTGTTAAATCTAATGCATGTATTGTAAATACTAATCATCATAATTTTCTTCTTCGAAAGTAAAGAAAAAAAAGAAAAATTTGCTTCGAAAAGAAAAGAACGATGTAATACGCGATTAATTTGCATTACATTTGTAATAATACAACAATCGTCAAGAAAATATGAACACTATTATTCTATCGTTTATTTCTTTTGAAATAATGAGCGAAATAGAAAAATCTAATCAGAAATTAGAAGATTTTCTATTACAGTTACGTACTATTATCTGTAAAATTTTCAAAGCTCAATCGTACATAAATCTCACCGAGTTAACTAACAAAAGGGATAGATTTAAAAATTTATACATTCTTCTCACACGGCATGCATCCTATAGTAAAAGGAACAATGGATACATGTACGTACCTTCGTATTAAAGATATACTGAAGATACAAACTTTCAATAGAAAATATGAAATGAAAAATCTTGAGATTTCCGGTCGAGACATAGAAGCTCTCTTGAGATTGTTCCAATCGAACAAAGAATAATAAAAAATAAATAAATATCATAATGTTGCTTCTAAAAATAAGACAGTCAACTGTTCTAAAACATCTGTTATATTAGTATGAATGAAACAAGGAAAATGTCGAGTAAAGATTTAAGAATTTATTCAACACTTGAAATTAAAAATCTTTATTGATACTTCATTCAAAACGTCTCTTCCATCGAAAATCGTGAAGTTTGCTCGATGAAATATAATTTTATTGAATTGTCAGTCTAGCACAATGCATATGAGACGATCATCATATTCAATCTTGTAATCATATTCATATCCGGAATATTGTGAACTTAAATAATCTATTAGAAATTCATCTACTTTTCAGATATATGAATTAATGGCACGAATCGCTGATTTAGCTAATGTATGTTAATTATTTTCTATTCTAACAGTTTTTTCTTATTATTGTTATCAATCAATAGATCGATGGAGTATCCGATCTCAATTCTGAATTTGATAACACTGAGAAAGATGAAAAAAAGTAAAGTATAATCATCATGCAAAAACAATAAATAAATAAAAGAAATGATTTCTCTTTTATCATATTCATTTTTATATTAGACGAAAACGAAATGATCTTTGTGAAAAAGTAATTTTCGGTCAAAAATCCGGTCTTGGAAAAAAAGAAGATCGAATACAAAATGCTAACAGGTGAATTTCAATGATTGATTGTATTCGATAGGAAGAAAACACTTTTGTGATGTTAAATCATGTAACTTTTTTAGAGAACGTTTTCGTTCACAATTCATGGCTATGAATGCTTTTGAACGTCATAAACGATTAATAAATGATTATGTTCGTTTTTATTCGAAAGAAAAATCTTTTGATACAATTTTTAAACGTGATACGTAAGTAAATTTTGATTCATTTTATCCACTATGTTAATGAGTATGACTTTTAATTCTTAGTTCAAATGATAAAAAAGATATAGATGTTATTCGTAGTGAACATAGATTTCTATGGGATGAAGAAGAAGATGGACCCGAGCAAACTTGGTAATCGAAGTATTTGTTTTGTTAATTAATAATTAGATTGTTTCTACTTTTCTTTTTTAAGGGAAAAACGTTTAGCTAAAAAATATTATGATAAATTATTTAAAGAATATTGTATATGTGATCTTAGTCATTGGCAAGAGAAAAAAATTGCAATGCGTTGGCGTATTGATCGAGAAGTTGAAAGTGGAAAAGGTAATACGATTGACTAATGCAGGATTAAGTTTTATGTTTTCCCGTATATGACTGTATTCTGCAGCAGAACAAAAATTGAATTAATCTTCAAAACAAATCGTTTTGTCTACGTTTTGATTCATCGACATATTTTCTTAATGAATTATTTAGCCTCTAGACATTTCTTATCATGATTATCGATTAATGGCGATAATCGAGACGTTCTCTTGTCTCAAATATTTAATTCTCTATTGAGTTATATCATCTGTCGTCTATGTCTCATGAATCATTCAAATTCAATTAGTAATTAATTGATCTAGTAACGAGAAAAGATTCAAGATGTTGAGCAGCACTGTTAATCAGATGAACGGATTCAAAAGACTGTATCGAATTCATGATTCTCTTCTGCCTTTGTTTTTGTCAAGACTAGATAATGAATTTCGTAGAAGTCGTAACAAACATTGATCGATCTTCATGATTATTCAATAAAAGTACAAGTTATATTCGAAGTGTTAGTTCATGCGGACATAATTTTCAATCTAAATGTACATAGTCTAATACTTGATGACCGCTAAATGATTAGCAATCATCTCTGATGTCATTGAAAGTGATTATATACTTGACAAAAGAATGAAACCAATATTGAGTGATAGCCGCATGTGAATAAATCAACGCCTGATATCATTAATTAATCTTTGATAATTTATTGATACTAGTATCAAGTGAGAAAATGACGCATATGTCAAATAAGTTCAATACATAAAATGATTGATACTAATTAATAGTTCAGAAAATCAAGACAAGAAAAGTCATTTTCTTCTATTTATTCATGCAAAGAATTATATTCAAATGTTGCATGCTATTCACGTTTAGTAGCCTTACAATATTAACGGCGGGTGTTTATGTAATGTTCAATTACGAAAAATATTTCATAGAAATCGAGTATGCAAGAAATAGTTATACATCACTATACATACTACCTACAGAAACAAATAGTCAATCATTTGGGAGAAGTTCTTTCCCACCATGTGTAACTATCGAACACGTTTGACTCTGAGTAGAACTAAGTTGGCTGAAGAAACCGTTAAAGAGTTAGACGACCCATGATCTATTGATCGCAGGTTACAAGAACTCTTTCCGGAACTTCTTAATCTCACTCCCTTCTACCCAGAGAAAAATAATCGGTGGTAAAAGAGTCGTCAAAAAATTCGAAGAGGTTCCATAGTTCGATAGAATGCAATCACTTGAAAGGATGTTTATAAGGTTTGATCGATGCGCCGACAGTTGAGCCCTGACAGTGGAATCCCAACAGTTGAGCCTTCATTGGTGTATAAGGCAGTATACAGAATCAACATCTACCCATGAACGTAGATGATGTTTGAAAATGCTGTAAACCTGCCACTTATCATGTTGTGAACGATTCCTTGATACTCGCGTCTATGAATATGACGACTATCTCTACAGAAATGAACGAGTATTCGCAAATATCTGATATGGTTTCTAGCTTAGAATTTGTCGCCTGTTTCGCGGATAACTTTTTGGAGCGTCCATTTCGAAAAAATCGACGCTGTGCTCCTCGCTTCTCAAATTCGGTGTGAAAGTTTTTTTTGAGATTGATGCATGAGCTACCTCGAGCAAACTACTCATCAGAAGACTGGTACATAGCTATTTAAGTAGTGTGATCCCTGATCTATTTTCACGACGAAGTTGCGCATAAATTTTGTTTAGCACACAGCACGAGAAAACCTATCAATCTGTGAATCTATCAAAGACTTGAAAATCGGACAGCACGCGAATTCGATTGTGGCTGAACAGTTGCAAGCTGGGTTCGCTAAATTGAAAAAGCAAGCGAAATACGAGCTGTTGGACGAACAATTACAACTACTAGTTTCGTCTTTTCATCTGATACCAAGAGAATTGTATTTTAAAAGAGTGCGAAGTTTGTTCAATTTTCGATATGAATCTTAACTCGACTAAATAAAGTTATTTTTTTGTGCTTTTTCAATTGTTCTTTAAATCAGGCTCAACTGTCGTGTCATCGGTTTTGATCTTGAAAAAGATTTCAAATTCGATTTTTGTAATGAAACGCGTGTTGAAACTCATCTCGTACGAAACGGATATATTTAAATAGGTGTATAGACGAATGGAAAAATTTCAAGCTTTTCAAAAGCTATTACATACCATAGAAAACAATTTGTATGCATTGAGTCTCGTTGATTCATATGCTGAGTCATTATCGACGATTATATTCTGACTTGTTAAAAATCTCTCATGATAAAATTTTTATAATTTGAAACACTAACTTTTTCTTAATCATGAACAACTGAGTTTCGTCATGGATGTGTTTTGTAATTAACGAATTGTTTGTTCTTCGCTCAGGTCAATTTATATGTGGTGAAAAACGATGTGATGAAAAAGAACACTTACGAAGTTGGGAAGTTCTATTTGGTTATGTTGAACATGGAAAAAAACGAGATGCCTTAGTTAAATTAAGTAAGTGAACAAAAGAATGTTTGCGATTGAAATTCGATAAATTTTTTTTTTCAAGGATTATGTCCATCATGTACAAAAAAACTTCATTTTGGTCATAAGTAAAATTTAGACATTGCAAATAGTTTTTATTCTATTCATAGAAACTAAACCGCTTGTTTTTCGACTTGTCTTTCAGAGTCAAAGAAGTTGTACCACAGCAAATTAAAGAAGAAAATATTGAAGTCATAGATAACGATGAACAATCATCAACATCATCATCAATGCAAAAGAAAAGTCGCCTTGATACTGATGATGATCAAACAACAATACCAGATGATGGCAAAATATGGTTGAAACCATTACCAGAAACACGTGAAACAACAAGGTTAATAAGTTCTTTTATATGTTATCTAATATTCTATTTTCATTTCATTCGATTATTTAGAGAAGACGAATTCGAAGAATATCTTCAAACATTATTTTTCTAACATGTATATTTAATATGTCAAATAGAAATTGAAATATTAAAAAAATGTTCTCTTTTTCACATTATTATCATACATCTGAATCATGACGTAATTGTCTTTGAAATAATTTAACGAGAATGTCGGCGACAATTAATGAATTACAATTTGCTGATATAATTCGTAATAGAAATAAATTATCAATGACAAAATATCGACGAAAACATTCATATTCTTTGTCTCCAGTTATATGACTTGCAACAATAAGATCTAGATGTTCACCTAAGAAAGCATTACGTGCGTAATGAAAAAATATTCTGAATATAAAATTAATTGTATCAAGTATTGTTATTATTAGTAATAAACCAAACCAAATCCATAGTATAAAATACATTTTTTCAATAAAAATATTTATAACCAGTATACATTCGACAGTATATTTATGACGTTCGCCTAATTCTCGGATTTGAAAATCGCATAATGTTATACGTGGAAATAATTTAGTTTCTGGCAATGAAAAGTCAGATAACAATTTTCCGAATACATCAAAGCCATATTCAAAATAATTTATATCATGGTAGCTTAAAAAATATTGAAGAAATAATATTTGAAAGATTAAATTGAATATGTAAAGAGATCTTATGAATATATAGAAGCAAGTTAACGATACACCTGTACGAGCTTGACAGATTAACTGATATCGATGATGAATACGATGCCATGTCGATAAACCATTACTATGTGAATCATCGACAAATTTTTCATGTCGTTGTAGACAATCACAAACATAATTTATCACTAACGTAAGAGATGAAATAAAAAATCGATTTCATCTAGCATTATACCATTAAAGACATACTTTTACTTCGATCTTCATCACTATCAAATGATTCACATTGATGTGATATACTCATAATATTTTCAAGTGATAAACCAAATTTATCATTGAACGATTGCCATAGAATACGTGGTAACCTAAATAAGAGTGCTTGAAGTAAAAGAACAAAAGGTATCCATTGATAATATTTCAATGTTCGTTCATGTCGTAAATTTGAATCTTGTGGAATTATTTGAGTCTTCGCTACATGATATGTATTTTGAATATAACATAATTCATTGGTATAATCTTGATAATTATCAGTAAACTGAGCTGGAACCCAACATTCTAATGGCGTACCTATTCTCATACGTAAAAATATAATTTCGAATTTCATCGACCACTGTTTTATCTTACCAGCATATTGATATGTTGAAATAGTAACGAAAAAACAAACTAATGTGGCTACAGTATATCGACTATGGAGACGATCTACAAGAAGATCATCATAGATATCGTCGTCCTTTCTTTTTCCAGCGAATCGTTTTGCACTATCAATAACTTCAGTAAAATCCATTGCATCTAATATAGTCTACTGAAAAGAAACAAACGTTTTACAGTTATATTTTTAATGGAAGTCTATAAAAAAAAAGAAGGTCATAAAAACGATTGATTTGATTAACATTTAATCGACAAAAAAAAAAGACAAGCAAACTATAAAGTAAATATACAAGTTGTACATCATCCAGTATTCCAATACGAACACGAATAGAACAAAATGGTCACCAACTTTACTTGCTCAAGAACGAAACACAAAACGAGGCCCTACATAAATGGAAGATAAACGAGAAGAAAAAAAAACGCAAAAGAACACAGAACCTTGTTAGACAAACATTATTTTGCTAAATTTGTAAAACATGTAATAGATCTACTTACATAGATTTAATACATTAAGAACAATAATGTTTGCAACACTTGACAATAGAACAAATGTTCGAAATGGATCTTACATTGACCATCGATTTTTCTCTATTAAATCTTGGGACATTCATATATGTAAAAAAAAGCACTTTAATAACATTAATCAATTTATTATAGTTTAAAAGATCGATTTCTCAAAATAACAACTGTACAGGTTTAGAATCGATTAAATTAGGATAACGAAAATAATTCTGCAAATATTATCAACACGATGAAAAAACCGTTGTTAACAAGACCTTCTTGTTATAATTTAATTTTTAAAATTGCCTCAAAGTCTCAGATTATTTCTTGTCAATATCACTGATTAGGTCATACAGATATCAACATGCTCTAAGAAATGTTTTTAAATCAAATACGCATTAATCAAATCAATTCACTATCGAGAGCAATCAAACTAACGACTCATTGCATAACGTATCGATGATACAAGGTATATTTTTTTAATACATACTTGCATTCTATTCATCACAATAATTGCATGAAAAGAATTTCTTGAGGTTCTATCATATTTACTTTTATCTAGATATAAATATCTTTTCTAAATTAATGATTCCTAAAATGTATTGAAACGTAACAAAAAAAAAACAAGAAGTTTACATCAGTCATAGATCACAACTTTCAAGTCGAACATTTTGAAAATTATACTTCATCATGATTTAAGTCATTTTTAAAGCGATAAATAAAGATTAATTTTGAGCAAGTTGATTCGATTTTGGATGAGAAGAATTCTTTCACAATAAATTATTCTATTGATACCGACATATTTTTACACACATAGGAAAGAATTTGATAAATATGTAAAAATGTTTGATGAATGCTTTAACCTTGTTTATGACTTCGATGAATATTTAATCTTTTGAAGTTCGATCATGAAAAAAGATCAACTTACTCAAAATGTATCTCATCTACATAGTTTATTTGACTCGAGTTAAGAGTGTAGGTGAGGGCTGAACAATATCCAAAAAAAAAACATATCGAGAAATTGTTTCATTTACAGCAGAATTATTTCAACTGACATAAAGTCAAGGAGAAACACTACCTTAATAAACAAAATTCATTCTCTCGAATCATTTACCCAACAGACATTCTATAATCAAACCAAGTAGAAATCCATCAAGGATTTCTTCTACTACAAGCAGAAATTCAAAGTAGATCAGCAGCACTCGATCGTATTGTTTTTCATCTATATGGGTATATTGCAAGAGAAGTCGAAATCATTTAAGAAGATTTTATTCAATTTCTTTTTACGCTGAATGTCTCTCACGTAATGGTAATGTTCTACAATAAAATCTACTGAAATAGAAAATGTATTTTGCAGATGAATGATGAATAACATATGATCACGGGGTGGTGAAACAATCTTAAAAACACCCCGATGATGAGAATCCACATTTTGGAATTTCATATAGAGTTGCTTGCTACTCAGTTACGATTGATTAAGTCCTTGTCACTAGTAAATCTTGTACATGACAAGAAACAAAGACAACAAATCATCCAATAACTGATGAGTAAAACAATGTTATTGCATATTGTCAAGGTGACAATAAACAATCGAGAAAGTTTATTTACATGGATTTAACAATGAAATCAATGACTGAAACATTAGACTAGCAGGTAATTTTCTTCATTTATTTTGATTTCTCTTTGTGCTAGACTACGCTTTCCAACATATTCTCTTCAAAGCCTCTTCATCCTCTTGAATAATTTTGATTCTCTAATATTGTAGTATAATGAAATGTTCTAAAAATGTTTTGATTCTGAAAGAAAGACTATATATGATCGATGTTTCCTGAAACAATTCAGCTAATAGTGGTAAAAACAATGGATCGATTTACAATCCAAGATTCTTTGTCGGCATTCATTCTATAGACTTGATTTGGTTTCTTTGAAAGAACATGTCAAAACGCAGAGTGTAACAGAGCCTTTTTATTTCAATGGTTACTAGTACCAACTGAAAAAATAACGTCTCGCCAGAGGCTTGAAGGTTGATTCTCTAATGATGCACCTACTATTCTATATAATAGTGGCAAAGCTTGATTCATGAAATGGACACGTTATGTATCGTATCTAGAAATACACTTTCAAATGACTATATTTGATATGTACGTTCAAGATTTCTAAAATGCACGAGCAAAACACATACGCAAGTCAAATACACAACAGAAAACATTCTTTGAAAAACGGATGTATCAATAGAAAAACTGTTTCGTTTATGAGCGATTAGATCATGTGCTTATTGTAATTTTAATGATTTTCACGAAAACTCTTCTGTCCTTTGAGAAAGTTAGTTATTTTAATAGAAAACTATTTCTCCTTGAATGACGTTTTCCATATAAGAAAAATGAGTGATAGATTTGTTTACATATTTTGTCAATTTCTCATTGACATTTACTATTTTGTGTAGAGTGAATCATTCCTACATAGACAAAAGCAATATCCCCGCCCTAGCTGAAATCATTGATTCAACAATATTTTCATAAGCAGAAATCAACATGTGTCAAGGATATTTCGATCAATGTCACTTTTTTATAAACTGGTAAACATTTCAAGGTGAAAGAGGTTTTTATCGGTTGAAATGAAAAACTACTTTTATAAACAGAAGTTACGATCGAAATGTACCTGTGACAATAATGAGTGATAGAATATTCTTATAGATGCATTTTTTATTTTTTCTTATTGAAACGATTTCTAATTGTATTGAAAGATATGTCCAAGAACAGTGAGTCATATAGATGTATATTTATTTTCTTGTTTTTCTGTTTATTTCTTTTTGATATATATAAATGACTTTATATCAGATGATCAATTTTTCGATCAATTGGTCCTATTGTCCATCACTGACGATGTAATAGTATTACATCGTTTTACTTTTCCTAGTGTACTTTTAAGAAAATCAAAATTTGAATTCATCGTTTTCAATTTATCAACAATACCATAGAAGACACATATCTGTGAAAAATCAATAAAAACAAAAACTCTAATTGTTTATTGATAATTTGTAAATAAATTTATTACACTAATCATTATATGATTATACGAAGTAAAGATCGTACCGAATCCTTGTCTCTATGCATCAGTTCATTCATAAATATACAGAAGAAAGTCATGGATAATATTTTTTTTCACATTCACATGAATTATTTCTTCGTAAAGATTACATTTGATACAAATACCAAAATAAAAATGATATTATTTATACAATATTGATGAATTTTTTGAACTGTTGAAAATAATCGAAACGATTTCTTGGCAATTGACAGGGATGAAAATCTTATGTTTTACGGTTATTATAAAATTAGAAATCGTAATCTCGATGATTTTTTTCTGTTTCATAGTTTAGTTTAAATCAGATGAGATCAAAACTATAAATCGAGTTACGAGAATTATTGTAACATGAGCACAGATAATGAACTGAAAAATATGCGATAATTATAATTAAGGCTTTGTACGTTTGTGTTTTTCGATAACTCATGTCATTATTTGTTTATCATGCGCTGATTTAATGCAGGTGAAACAATCGTTTTACGAAATTACCTAGGATAAAAATAACCATTACGTGAAGTTAAAGTAGAAATCTTTTTCATATTATTCGATTATCGTTGTTATAGTTTTTGTAGGTTCATTTAACGACGATGGAATTTTTAATTAAGATTGTAATTTTTCTTTTGTTGAACATATATATCGTTTTCATAATCGTTGTTGACTTTAGTTTACGAAGTTCTTCTATTCGATATGTAAAATTGTTTACAGTTTACAAAACTGTGATGAATCACAAAAGTCAGAGCGTCTATGATTCAGATGTTCTCTACCACCTCACTCGTTATTTTAACCCGCTTACCAGCGAACATCTACTCCTGTAGATATTGGCAAAATTCCTATAGAAAAATAATGCAACTCGCGATCAAATAGTAACTTGAATTTTGTTCGTAGAAAATTCAACAAACTATCGATTGTTTAAAAAAATTATTTTATATGCTGCTTCCTCTTTGATATAATAAAGTTTCTAGATTGGTAATTATCTAAAAAATGTTGTTTTGTTGTTTAAAGCGTTTTACTCAGACAGACTTTTATTTTTTATAATGTGTTGCTTGAAATATATGCATTAAGACGTCTCGTTTCAAATGATACGAACGAGAAATCTTTCTACTCACAAAAGTGAACTGCTGATGACTAAAAACCAAACCGTATTGTTTGCTGGGTTTTACACTGGTTTTTTTCGAACCTCTTTGCTTTTGTTCACCATATGGTCATATTTTGCTTGCAAAAGAAGTGAAAGCTAATGGAAACGATATATTCGAAACACGGCTTCAACTTGCAGCACAAAGTTTTAATCAATTAGCTAATGATTCATTGTTTAATGAATTAAAAAGCTCGTATTTCAAGTATTGTGCAGTTATACTGATAGTATCTAAGTTCTATTTCAGTGGTCAACTTTCAGAAAACATTAGCAAAAAGCCCCGCGGGGGTATAGGATTCATTCCATGAAATAAATATCTTTTATTCGAATTTCCTTGTAATGTTACGAAATATGGGAAAAGAAATTGTGCTTGCTCATTTGACTTGAACATTCAAAAATATGGTAATGCTGTTTATATTCGTAGATATGCTTTTTCGAGTATTGAATCGTGCAAAACATTGACACGTACATTTAGAATCCAGGGTTTGCAGTTTGGAATGAATGAACGTTCTATATTCATATAAATGCATCATGTTGAAAACCTACGATGAGATTTTATTTGAATTCGTCTGAAACAAATACATTGTTATTGGTATCTGATAACATCTAAGTTTGTATCTATTGGTACAAAGTTCTATTTGAACAGTTTCTATATTGTGCAAGTGAATTATGAAGCTGAATTGACATTAAGTGGAACTGTATTTGTACACAAAGTGGTCGATGAGGTGCATGTGACTGAAATGTGTTTATTTCTAACATTAGCTGTTCTTTCAAATCATAGAGTGGAAATTTATTGAAAAGACGAAATTGCAGGTTAAACGGTAGACAGGATAATTATAAATTCGATTGCGTGTAAACAGGACAACAAAAATTTTAGCACTCATTGTTATCGTTTTGATCGATTCATATACATCTTGTATGAAAGCTTTTTCAATGAAGATCGTAATTTCTATACATCCGGAGAAGATATTCAATATAAAATTATAATAGTTTGAATTGATGTACTGATGATACGGATAGCACTAGTATAACTTAATTATCATCATTAAGTTCTTATGAGAGAAGTCTCATTACTATATTTAAGTTGATCGTTTGCACCATATTCAGTTTGCCGACTTACAGCTTAGTTGTCATGATAAATTCGTGATTCAAGTCAACCGCTGGTTCTCAGTACCTGAATATCATTTTCAGTAGAAAAAAAACTCGGCATGAACGTGACAACCGCACATTTGAAATTAATTTTGTCAAAATTTGGCAGATATAGGATATGCGGAAAATAATCATAATTTAGTTTCTTTGCGTAGTAACACATGATTCAACTTAAAATGACCATGGATATCTTGCATGTTGTGCGCATGTATACGTGTATTATTGTCTCGTGCTACTTTAAATTAATCGTTCGAGAATTATGGAGCATTCAGTTACAGCCAGAGCATGATCTATGTAGATGAGAACGAACAGCAGAAATTCCCGATTTGTGGTAATCGATGATTCATATTCATTATCTCTCAATTAACAGTTGACTCATCATAGATCAATGTGTCTGCAATTCATGATGAGTTCTTTTATGTGAAAATAAGATTTTGAAACAGTAGATATTATATAGAGTCGTGTTCTAATATCTTTCAGATTCATGTAATCAGTCGACTTATCTACTCTGATCTTGGACCGGATAAAATTCTAGTTCTATTTTCGTTTTAGATACTTTGCTTGATAAAGAAATTCGTGATGTGAAATTACGAAGAAAAATTAGAGAACATATCAATCGAAAAGATTCCAAAAATTCAAATGGGCTATAGAAATTTCACATTTATTTCATGCGAAGAAAACAGATCAAATACTATGTTTTCGACATGTCCAACTTTCATGACAAATGTATGGTAGTGCGATGGACTTTTTTCATAAACAACAACAATTTGCATATACGTTTATACTAATGATGATGATGAAGTGTCGGAGCATTTGGGCGAAAATTTTTGATTAGATTATGTGCTTGTCATCAAATATTCAAATGATACTCATCAATAAAAGTACGTAATTTTAGGCATGATAAATATATGTATGAATAATCATCTGAGTGATATAAGAAAAACCATGAGTATATTCTGACAATAAAAAAAAAAGAATCATTGAAAAAAGAAATAACCTTGACGTTGTAGACGATATATAAAGCGAACGTATTGAAGCATAACTAGGCAAATTTGGCAATCGTATTCTATATTATCATTTCAAACATCGACTCTCTCAATATGCAACTTCGATTTAATTCGATTAGTATGATTTTTATTTCTTTATTTATCTTTACATATCTTATGATCGAAAATGGTGCTGATGCTCGAGCAATAAGCAACGATTTACATGATGTTGCTGCAGATTCACATCAACTACTTCGAGAAAAACGAGATACACTTTTTGATCTTGATGAGGATGATGAAAACAGTTCCTCTCAAGATGACGAACGTAATGTAGTGGATGACACTGCTGATACTGAAGATGATCTAGATGGGCAAGAAGATTTTGACGAGGAAAGCAATTTTGTTGAAGAAAATGAACTTGATGTAATGAATGGTACTGCCCATAATGTTAATATACGTGTGAATCATGGAAATGAACTTCTTGCTGACGATGATCACATCTATCGATCCATAACTGTTGATGATTTAGATCATGAAAATTTCGAAGAACGTTCATTGGACAATACTGATAATAAAGAAATTAAATAAGACGGCACCCTTCAATTGATAATATGTCAACAAATATCTAATGGATTCAACTACAAAGAATTTTCAATTTATATTTTATTAATATATGAAATAATATTCATAATTTTGAACTAATTCTTATTTTCTGAAACTATATTTACAATTTTTACAATTGAAAATAAAATGCATCCGTAATGTATTCTCGTCATTAATTCACTGAAAAACTAGAAAGCAACAAGAAAAATATCCATTTCAATAAATGGATGAATCATTGATGTGTTTTGATCAAAGAAAAGATTGTTTTTATTTGTCATCTTTTCACCTTGTACAAACTACAAACTACACACTTTACCGATAATGCATAACTTTCTGTTTTAAGGCATTGCAAGTAGAAACGAAAGTATATGAGAGAACTAATATTCTTAAAAATCATCGTAGAGTTTACTCCTTTGTGGTACGTGCATGAAAACGTAGAATATTTGAAGACTCGTTTGATAATTTAAACGTTTTCATTTCTTATTTTGACTCGCAAGCGTATTGGTATGATACACGTTTATGTTTACATCTTTTCTCGGAATGGATCATTGTTTTAGTTATGAAGATTAGTTTTTATCGAGATGAATGTACTTCCATATGCTGTAGTGAACATTCATGAAATTACTGCCAATTTCTATGTGCTGCAACAGGCTTCGTGTATTAATTACTTTCACTGAAATCAATCAGAACTTTGTTAATAGAACTACTTTACAGATCTAAAATGTTTCCGTAGTATTTCTTTTGATACTCAATGAAATTTCTTGAAAAAAGACTTCTTTTTTAAAACGAAATTCCCATGAATTCTATGCCGTCGTACGCTTTTCTAGCAACGTTAAATTTGTCCACAAGAGATAGGCAGAGAGATTTTCATTCGAGTTTTTGAGAAATCGCTGTATTTGCCGAGCCTGGAAAATGATCGAATTTGTGTCGTGCAAAGTTGAACATTCATTGAGCTATAGAGAAAAAAAAGTTTTTTTAAATTACCCTACATTTGATATAAAACTGTTTCACAAACTACTTTTTCTTCTCAAATAATTTTCATCGTATGTCTCTCTGATATCCAATTAAATGAAATAAAATCAACATTTTGTGGAACTCACATATATTTTCGAAGAAAATTGTGAGTAAAATTTTTAAGGTGAAGTATTTGCGGCTCCCCACTTTCCTCCATTACAGAAAAGGTCACTGAGTCCACTCGCCCCCCCCCCCCCCC